>JAIGNY010001793.1:697500-812831 GCA_020152595.1 Chiridota heheva | reverse complement strand
GAGGTCTTGTGTTTCTAATTTATCAAAGTTTCTTGATGATGTTACTAAACTATTTGATTCTGGTTAATTGACAGGTCACAAAGAGTTGTTGGTAATGTTGGAAGTATCTCCATGGAAGAAGGGTACAAGTGGTGTTCCTCAGGGTTCTGTATTGGGTCCGCTTCGTTTCTATTCTTCATTAATGATATTGATGTTACTCTTGGCTCCATGATTTGTAAATTTGCTGATGACACTAAGCTGTACAGGATTGTTAATGATGCTAGAGATTCTTCACTGTTGTAAACTGATCTGGATAAGTTCGTTTCTTGGTCCCAAACGTGGCAGATGTCATTCAATGTTAATACATACAAAGTTATTCATTTTGTTCAGAGCAATTCGGCTTTTGATTACTGCATAAATGGTTGAAATCTTGGTTGTGTTGATCAAGAAAGAGATCTCGGTGTTGTCATTACTAGCAATCTGAAGCCCTCTAAACAGTGTGCTTTAGCAGCTGCAAGTGCAAATATAATGCTTGGTTTGATTAGAAGAAATTTGTGTTTTCTTGGTAGAGAGGTTGTTCTTAATTTGCATAAGCAGTTAGTCAAGCCTTACCTTGAATATGCGATCTAGGCTTGGAGTCACTTTTATGAGAAGGATAAGTTAATTTTGGAGCAGGTTCAGCAAAGAGCCACTAGAATTATTCTAGAAGTAAGGAATCTCTTTTATGAATTTAGGTTGCGAATTTTTGGTTCGACCACGCTTGAGTTGAGAAGAGTACGTGGCGGTATGATTCAGGTTTTTAAATTCCTATCTGGTAGTGATGCTTTGACTTCCTGTAATTCCTTGCATGTTTTAACTAATCCTCATGTGACACGTAGTTACAGCTTAAAGTTGACAAAATAGTCCTCACGGATAGATATTCGGCGTTTTAGCTTTTTGCAAAGAGTTGTTAATGGGTGGAATGGTTTGCCTGAGTGGGTAGTTAGCTCCAGTTTTGTTCACAGTTTTCAAGTCAACTTTGATCAGTTCTTTACTAACTCTGGGCGTCTTTGATTTTTGTGTGTGGTGCGGATGGTGTTAGTTTAGGATTTGTATGGGGTGACTCACCCTTCTTAGCATGTTATGCTATGTTATGTTAAATGATTAATCAAATGTGGAAGATGCTGTTTGAAATTGTACACATTTTTCGTTAAAATATTTTTTTGTATATTATTCCATGTTACTAAAGACATTTATCAATTTAAATTATGGTTAGGTTATTTTGATATTACGGACCCCAAAATATGTTGCCCTTCCAAACGCTTCGGTTTCCGTACAACTGTGATATCCGCCCTTCTCACAGCATGTCCGTCCGCCCCTCTCTTGTAAATTTCAATTTCTTGATCCGCCTGTGATTTCGGGCTTACATTTTCCCCTTTCGCAACTTGCATGGGAGACGGGGTGCGTTGCCCTAACAATTATCTGTATTTGTGCCCCAAGGTGCAGTGAAATGAAAATATTATAGGCCTATGCCAAAAAATATATCATCAAAAGAAAAAGAAAGACATTTTGAATTTGCTTTGTTTTGAGGTGACTGCCCCGGAACAACTGTCTTCGTTGTCTACTAACTGTGGTGTAGCGGTTATCATACCTGTCTACAGACCACGAGGCCCTGGGTTCAAGCCTGGGTTGGGTAGACACGCCAGTGCACCACAACTGGTTATCAAAGGCCGTGAACATTGACTTGGTTGTCGATGTTATGTCTGTCCGTAGGTCGTACCTGTGTTCTCGTCCAGGTCGTATTAAGCGTTTCGTGATAGCATTGTTACTATCATAATCAAATACGGAGGCGACGACCCCGTCATTGTAATTGTGTGTTCACTCGTCGTCGTCGTGGGGAGAGGGGGAACTTTTTTACAACCAATGGAAGTGAAATGGAACTTAAAAATGATAATGTAACTATATAGTATTTGCAGTGATATATAGTATATGTAGTCTTTGGCAAAAAGAATGCAATAGTTTTTATTTTTGAAAAAAAAAACATGCACTAAATTGGCTCGGGCAGGATTGGTTCATGATTTTTTACAACATTTCCTGTCTATTCTGAACACTGAAAAACTAGAAATCTCCACTTTTTGGATCGGGAATAAGTCCCCTTCCTTTCCCTCTTACCTTCCCCTTCCCTCCCCGTATGCTATAAGCCAATGTTCAGGAGTAAAGAACGTTTTTCGTCCCTGATATGCTCTCATGCATGGCAAAAGAAATGACGAAACTGAGTAAAAATAATGATGAAATTCTAACTTAAGCAGTTAAGTGAAATGAAACAAAACAAACAAAAAACCAGCCCAAAACAGCTTTTCCATTTTTGGACGGCCGGTCAACATCCGGGCCTCTGAAATATTCCCCCTTTCTCCTGAATATCGGTATGTTCCCATAACATGCGCTCAGTTTAAACTGACAATGTTTGTAGCACATGTTACCATGCTATAGCAATTGAACAAACATTAATAACTTAATTCAGCCACCAGTATCAAACACCTTCCGACGGTACTGGAGATTGCTCAGAGACTGGCCCTACATTTTTCTGCCCCAGGCATACCTGGCCGCATTTTCTCAAACAGGATAGCACTGCCTCAACTTTCCTCTTGTCTGATTCACTTAAACTCTGGACCCTAACCCCAACTTAAGTGAAATAAGTGCAATTGCTATCCTGTTTGGGAAATGATAAGCTGACCGGCCCTAACATTAACAAGGTTTAATGCGGCCCTGGTGGTCGTGTCGGTACACTGTTTAGTTTCGTACCCCCTTCACTAAACTGTGCATAATTTTAACGGCAACTAGAAAGGAATCTCTTCCGCCAGCGCAGTCAATGGCTAATTCGTCGGCTTAATGTAACATGCGCTCAGTTTGACTGACAATGATCGTAACACATGTTACCATGTTATAACACAAGCCAGCTTTTACTGATGCACGGTGTTTAACCATTCTAGTATTTACTGTTCCTGCTATGCGAATCGGGTGCCTTTTGAAAAGTTCTGCAGGTTGTAAATTATAGGTGACTCGTAGTTACTGCATGCTGTTTTACTACTTTCCTGACATGTTCAATGATTTTAAGCAGCACAATCTCTTTATAAAATCTAATAGAATACATAAATAATTTGAGGAATGTAAGGATGTGACATCACAACTAAACTGATTTCAATTGTTTCCATACACAAATGAAAACTGTAAACTTGCATATCTCCTTAACGGAAAAGATTTTGGAATGCGTTCTTCACCATTTTGTTTCTCTTGAAGAATCTTTTTTTTAAAAAGCTGGACTTGCGTGACCATTGAAGTAATACCTCCAAGAAGTAATTGGTATTGTAATGAATAGAATGCTTACCTGACTAGAACAGTTTGATTTGTAACTGAACAACCTGTGAGATTTATAGATGTTTAAATCTTCAAAAGAAACCGGGGGACACCATCTACCATCCTGCAAGGCTAAATCTGTGATCAACGAAGCTCCCAAAATGAGAACTGCGGAAGACGCAAGAATAGCGCATTTAATAGTAAAGACCATGTAGGCTACTACCTGCAGTGAAGACAAAAGAATGAGCTTTTAAAGTGGCAGCTAGTTGGAAATCGAGGGGAAAATATGGAGGAAGGGGTGTGTGATATCCCCGTCGGGACAGGGTGGATCCCAAACGGGGACGAATTATACCTCAAAATTTATTTACAAGTTGATACGTATGATATCATAAAAACTTATTTCAATTTAGAGCCGTAATTTCCAGTCTGTAATTTCCAGTTTATGACAAGCCATCATTGGCATACGTCAGGATGGACCCAAGAATGTGCTACTTTCTGAAAATGGGGACGGGTGGATCCCAAACAGGAACGAATTATATTCCTTCAAATTAATTTATAAGTTGATAAGTATACAATTAGAAAATATGATGATTTCACTTTGGAACTTGAACGTGTGCGACATTCCCACATGTGAATTCTCAAGATATTCAAAATAGTATTTTACCTTAAAGGTATACTGATATATGGATAGGTAGAGATTTACCTGTATATTCACCAGGCTGAACTTTAAATCTGAACAGAATAGTCTTTAAGTTATATCAAAAGCATACTGTATGGAAATGTTGTTATGAATTAGAATACAGCTTAAATTTAATATAATAGGGCCTAGAAATTGTTAAACGATTTTGCTATTTTCATGGTTAACCACATATTTTATTCCAACTAAGCCTAAGAGGTTGCTATCTGTCTATAGATCTTTAAGTGACCGTTGCTCTTCATGTTGTTGGTATTTCTCGTTTGAACTCATTATGTGATACATACGTGACAATGTACGTTTTGAACTCATTATGTGACACAAATTCGCGAGATGCGAATTTGTCAAATTGACACCATCGCTTTTCCACAAAGTGCATGTCATCGTGACTTTATTTGTAACTGGACTGAGGTCGAAGCACGTGCTATCCACAGTTTGTTTCGTCCTTTGGAAACTTATGGGTGCTAATTCTTTGCCAGAATCGTTAGAACATCTGCCTACAAAACACCAGTACGGTATTTTTTAAATAATTACAAAGAAATCACGTTGTTTTTTTATCCTAGATTCAAACTCGACTTCGCGTGGAATTTACACTAATCGCAGTACTGATTATCAGGGCCACGTGACACGTCTCCCGGTAGTTTCGTCAATGAATCACGTGACCATCCGGACCTATGTTTCGCAAACCGATATCAAAGAGGTAATTTAAACGCTGATTTTGCACTTCAGAAAATCTTCATTTCAAGAAGTCAGTAATATACTTAAGTTTAGCAAAGCAAGGAATTGCTATCCCAAATAGCAAATCCCTGACCAAAGAGAGCAATTATTTCGACCATGTCATGCCTCTTAATAGATATTTACTGTCTATTTATTATGCCTGTTAGACGTCACCAACTTTATGCTTCCATTCATCTACATCCATTCTTTTCTCACGTTAAACGTCAACACACCTACTGATTTCAAAAGGCTTTCACAAATCACAAAACACGACAACAATTTAGAACAAGTAGATAACTAGCAGATTTAGTTGCTGAGTTTAACGACGAATCAATTTCCAATATAGTTTAACAGTTTAAAGCCATAGTTATGACACAAAATACGCGTTTAGATTAGAACATCAATGATTTAGTAGTTCAACATATATTTTGGGGTGGGTGTAAACCTGTTTTTGTGAATGGCTGGTTAATTAGAGTAGGCTTTTAATAGAGTAGGCTGAAATTGTTAGGAATACACGTCATGAAGTAAGTGCTGACGGAAGCGGAAGGGAGGCGGAGTGTGGTTTTCAGCCCCCTTCCCCCTTTCAATTAGTTGCAGACCTGTAATACAAATCGATGCCGTATTTTTCGTTTTTCATCATTGCAAATAAGGAATTTAATCAAACTGCTCCCCGGCCTGGTGACTCACCATACTGCCTTAGTATGTTGTAATATGTTGTCACTACAAACCAAGGAAAGGATACAAAATACCTGGTTGGAGTAGAGGAGCAACGCTCCAGAAGCGCCACGATTTTGATAATTAGAGCCAAATAAAATCTTAGATTCGGGCCAAAAATTCCTGTTTTCCCCTGCTTTAAAGCAAAGCATTCATATATCAACCTAGTTTTCTCCGCTTATAATTTTGTTTAAAATAAATCCATGCCATGGTTGGCCAGCCACCCCAAAGTTTTATTATTGGAGCATCTTTGAAATGGAGCCCAAGGCAAACTTACGATATATACCCAGCCTCTTGCCATGCACTGACGTGCCCTTCTCTAAGTTCTTTCCAACGGTTAAAATTGTTATGTGCAGGCTACCAAAATTTCAACAAACTGACAAAGAGGTATTTTGAATTTGTCCTGGAAAAAAACTAAACAATGGAGGTCCTCTATCGAACGCCAAAAGAACCACCAATTATGTTCGCAAAACATATGTTCGGAAACAATGTGGTCGCAGAATATAAGTTCGGAAAACTAATATGCTCGCAAAACCAACGTTCGGAAACAATATGGTCGCAAAATATATGTTTGGAAAACTAATATGCTCTGAAAATATATGTTCACAATCATAAATGTTCGAAACATACATCTTTGGAAACAAATAAGTTCGGTGAATATATGTTCGCAATCTTAAATGTTTGCAAACGATATGTTCGCAATTTGTATGCTCGCTAAAGATACGTTCGTAATATATACCTTCACTTGAGATATATATATGTTCGTAATTTGTATGCTCGCAAAAGATAGTTTGTCGGGAAATGTATTCATGTCTCAATAATACGTGCAATCCCGGTGTCGTGTTTTAGGTTTCTCCAGTATAATCTTGGAGTAATTAACCATTTAATGTCATGAGGAACCTGGAACAATTAGCCTCTATTTACGGATATTAGCTAACGGAGGAAGTATTACTACTTTTTGATTTAGAATTAAGGGCACTAAACGCACGGGCAGTATGGGGACTAGAAATTATTCATTAAATCAATGGTGTTTTTTAGTGCTGATGGAACAAAATATAAAGCATTTGACTTTAATACTACCACGTACTTTAAATGCGGCGTATGAGCTAAGAAAATATTTTTTTTAGCAAATTTATTGGAGGTGCAGAATACCTTTTATTTTGTTTTAAAATTAAAATATATTGAAAAATATCTCTCATATAATATGAAGAAGAAAACAAAAAAAGATTTGAGGCCAAGTGCCCTTGATTATTCAAATATTTATCCTCAATTGTCAGAAAATCCCACTAAAGTAAACGCATACAGGTTGCAAAAATTTGATGATATTCAAAAGGAGATTGAAAAGGAAAATTTAAGACGAGAGTCATTACATAAAAAGTGTAAAAAATGTATTAATATATTAGACTATACAGAAACTGTTGCAGAAGTGGCAGCCATTGTTAGCGGTTCAATTGGAATCGTTTCTTTATCAGGTGTTGTAACGGCGCCCATATTTATCATTTTAGAAGGATTTGTAGTTAGTTGCGGTATCGGAGTAATGTTCTCTAAATATTTGTCGCGAAAATTAGTAAAAGAAAGCGAAAAAGCATAATGAGATTAGAGTTCTAACTATTTCTAAACTGAATACTATATCAAAGTATATTTCAGAAGCCTTACAAGATGGTGCTATAAGCGAAAAAGAATTAATTTTGAGAGAAACTAAAAAGTTTTCTGCAATAAAGGAAGAGATAAGGCATAAATTTGACACTGCTCAATTACTCAAAAACAGAAAAAGAAAATTTAATTGAAGAGGTAACAAAAAACAGAGGAAATTCTACAAAAACTTACCAGCTTCTGTTTTTGTTTTAACGATTCGTATATCTTTCCTAATACGAATGTTTTCCATTGTTTTACCAAACAACGAAATTACAAATCTTCTTGTAACAGCCTTTTTCAATTTATTTCTTGGCTTGAGCCCTTCTTACGATATTACTTTCAATGTGATTTCATCAATGCAACTTGCTTGAATTTTCAAATTATAAGTATTTTAGTGACTTTAAAACGCAAGTACATGTATCTATATAAAGTTTGTTGATTGATAATGTATTTTTGACGTTTCATTAGATGTGGAAGTAATTTATCTACGTTAGTACCGGGAATGTTATTTTCCTCTGCTAATTTTGTTTCTGATAATCTGAAAACCATTCTTCTTTAACTTTGTTTTTTTCTGGAGCTTGGGGATAATATTAAGTTTTCCACTTTTGAGAGGTGATACTTTGAGGTGGGAGTTTGGGGTGAGACTTTGGGGTGGGACTTTGAGGCGGAACTTTGGGGTGTGGCCTTGGGGTGGGACTTTGGGGCGGGGTAAGGGATGGGGTAAGGGGCAGGGTACGGGGCTTTCCGCGTGCGCGGCATTTGACGTAAAATAGACTGAAAGCTCAAGTGAAGGCTGCGGCACCGTGTTTGGGATTCACGGTTATCACGTCCCCTAGCTTTCAGTCTATTTTACGTCTCAACCGAAAACGAAAGTAAAAGCTACGGCACCGTGTTTTGGGTTCACGGTTAACACGTCCCCCAGCTTTTGGTTGAGCATTTTTTCGGTTGAAAACTAAAGTTCAAAGCTACCCCACCGTATTTGAGGTTCACGGATCATACGTCCCTTGGCTTTCATTCGATCTTTGACTTTTTTCACCTCTGTGTCTTATGTATTTTCTATACTTCTCACAATAAATGCCAGGAAAACTTGGCTTAAAACAATGTTTAATAAACAAAAAAAATTTTTGTATGGTCTTCTCTCTGTTTTTCAGCCATGTATTAAAACAGTAGTATAGTAAGTTAATCTCCTGTTTAATGCAACTAAAATGTACTATTAGAGTTTCGTTAGATTTTTTAGAAGATCAGCACTAACGCTAATTAGTGATGAGTTTCTGTTATAAACAGCCAAAATTTGAACAGTAAATTTTAGTTACATTAATCAGGAGTCAGTACAATTAATTTTCTGTACTACTACATTGCATAAACTGCCTGCAAGAAGAATCTTTTATTTAATTACAAAAATAAAGAATGAAAAGAAAATAATTTAAAAATCTTTCCAACATTGAATTGTAACAAAGCTTATTTTTATAATACATAGCTTATATATAGCTTATATATATACATATATATATATATATATATATATATATATATATATATATATATATATATATATATATATATATATATATATATATATATATATATATATATGTATGTATGTATGTATATATATATTTGTATGTATGTATGTATGTATATATGTATTTATATATGTATGTATGTATGTATGTATGTATGTATGTATGTATGTATGTATATATATGATATATATATATAAATATATATAATATATATATATATATATATACATATATATATTTTATATATATATATATATATATATATAAATATATATATATATATATATATATATATATATATATATATATATATATATATACATATATATATATATATATATATATATATATATATATATATATATATATATATATATATATATATATATATATATATATATATATATATATATATATATATATATATATATATATATATATATATTATGTATAAAATATATATATGTTTGTATGTATGTATATGTATATATATGATAAATATATATATATATATATATATATACATATATATATATATATATATATATATATATATATATATATATATATATATAAATATATATATATATATATATATATATATATATATATATATATATATATATATATATGATACAAACACTATGTTGGATTACAGCTTTTGGTTTGGCACAGTAGTTGCATTATACTGTTGATTGGGGTAAATGAGGTAGTACACCGTGATGGAAAATAAATGATTCAAGAAGTTGAAACTATGATTTCTACTTTACTAGTCATGCTCTTCGTAAAAAGAAAAAAAAATTTAATCCTACATAATTTGATGCAAATTAGACGTTTGTATGACTTTTCAGAGGGAGGGTGGGTTATAAAATCTTGGAAGGTTGAAATTAAGAAAACAACTAGCACAAATATTGTAAAATTTAGGCAAGAAGAGCACACTGAATCTCAACTCTTCGATGTAACATCATCAAAATCCTAAATTAGATAAAGTTCCATCACACATTCAAACATCTCAACTAAGCGCATCTGCTACTTTACTCCTGGCACTGAACCCCTTATATTCTCCATCAGCGCCAGGAAATCCATGTCTTATTTGAGAACTACACAGGATGGTACAATATTTCGTTTTTTTTCCCAAGACATGTGTCCATGCAGTGAATGTTCTGTAGGCGATGTATCTATGCTGTCTGAAAAACAAAAAAAGATACAATGCCATTAAACATTATTACAAACCCATTATTACTTAATCATAAAGTAAGTTTTGAGCATTCAACTACAAAATATATTTTCCTACATAGAGTATATAACCAATTCTGTGTATCTCCCGTCAATAACAAAATGATACGTTTAGTTAATTGCAACAGAGAAAAAAAAATGGCTTTCTGTCTTCGGAATAAAATATAGAAACATTGTTAGATAGATTGCAGCATTTTTATATGTTTCTAAGAATCTGCATGTTTTGATGAAAGATTGGGAAATACTATGTTGTTCAAAATTTCTCACACTAGTATTCAGACACGTAGTATTATTAGTGTTGGAAGCCAGTTTTTGAAATTCAAATATGCAAAATAATTGATAGCATGGGATGACTTTAATCATGTCTGTAAATCAATTATGTAATTTTCAAATTGGTTACATTTGATATACAGGTGTTGGTCAGTAGGAAGGGCAAAGGGATACCAAAATAATTGGGATTTACATTGAGAGTAAAAAAGGAATTAAACGTTAACCTACTTTTTTTCAAAAATGGCTGGAAGGACTGTATCATCACCTCTCACATGCAACTGCATTGTCAGACTTGTTCTAAGCACAGCCGATTCCGACACACTTAATCAAAATGTAGGTGAGCTGTTATGGAAACATTATCATAACTTATTTGGTTCAACTATGAAGTAAGAGCTGTTATTTTTAAACAACAAAGAAGACATTCTTTTAAAGTTGGCATTGCTAAACATCCACCACAGTCACATCTAACGTTAGTTATTGAAAACATTCTCTTATTGGCTCCACTTTTGTCTTCGGGAAGTTTTATGTTCGGCCACTGCCAAGACCGGCAAGAGAAACGTGATGCTTGAAACACAAGTACTGCAAAGTTGACTAAGTCACACCTTATTACATTTACACAATATCACACCACTACGATTCGAGGTGGCTCGCTGACTTGCTGTAAAATCCGATTCGATCATAAAAATCAGGATACAATTCACCTCGCGCAAAAGGTTGAAATCGTTGTCGTTTAGGAACTGTAAATTACGGTAGAAGTATCGTTATTGTTTACAACACATGTTGACTAATTTGACTTTCGTAACTATATGTCCGCAGACCGTAGCCCGAAAATCTGATTGGTCGATTGAATAATGAGAAATCTTTTTGACTACAAATAGAGAGAGTATTTAAAAATAATCACAGTATTTAATGTCGTTTCAAAGCTGTATTTTCTAAACGCAAGTTATAGCCCAAACGAGCTATCACTTATAGGTGGTTTACTCCAATTTGGCTACATTGTGTTACAGATCCCAAATGGAATATTAAGCTCAATTGGCGCATGCTTTCAGACTGTATTCTAAGGCTCCAACCAATGAACGCAGATATATATTCTTTTTCCATCGGAGATATTTGGTGGTATTTCCCAGCCAATGTTATTATATACACTAAATTCATTCGGATTGCGCCTAGCAAAACCCGAACGAAAATCGGGATTTTGGGCAGCCTCACATAAGCCGCTCATAAAAGGATTTTGAGCTAAAAACTGTTTCCTCAGGATCCAAAGCCTCTATGGATAATTAGGAAATTTCTGAACTGGTCTAAAAAGTATTACAACTGCACAAGTCCAAGACAACTATGTATATGATTTTGTTATTTTAATTATGGCTAATATAAATTTGATCGATTTCAAATTTACTTGTGATGGCATGACTGATCTCAGTCAGAGAAAATTATTGGACAGTATAATCCTGCCAGTGGTATATCATATTAAACTGTTAAAAGACACAAGAAGATTTAATCAGAATTTGCTAAAGCACTTCAAAGAATTATGGGAAATATTCGAAAAGCAAAGAAGGCCTATTTGCAATTTTTTTTTTAATAATAATAAGGTCGCCTTGTAAGACATCACAAATTTGCATATTAATGACTAATAGTTCAAAAGGTTGCAAAATGGTAAATTTATACGATTGTGATGATAGAATTAGCCACTTAAATGGTATTTGATAGATATTAATAACAATGTAGCTAATGGTGCATGTGCACGTCCCCATGCCTTATTTCATTTGCTCTTTTGGAAATTGTAAACTTACAATTAGATGAAGAGCTATTCAACGGACGTAATCTTGAGAAATAATGAACATCTATCGTGTTTGAAATGTGGCGGCGTACATATGATTATTCCCAAGCGATACTGATTGGCCTATCAAAGTAAGTGTGCATTGCACCATTGTGTTTTGACTTATCAAAGCACACAATTTGATATTAATTTGCCTTCACGGACGATAACTGACCTTTGAAGAAGTATTGAAACAATTGTAATAATTGTTTTTCTTCTGAGAATAAATTATTTTTCATCAGATAGGATTACTCAAAGGTCAGATATCGTGCTAGCTGGAGAATAAATTGCACTACAATTCAATGTTTCTGATTGGTCGAAATATTTCCACACTCACCGACAAGCCAAACAATTTGAGCCTAGGTGTGAAGTTACTAGTATACATCGGATTTATTGGTTACGGGTCAAGAAATATCGAGAAGAGATTCCTATTTTATCATATATTAAAAGCATGATTCGAAAATATAATAAATGTTTCCGAATTTTATAGCTAAATCTTTATCTATTAATTTATCATTTTATTTGATTGTTTCTTCACAACAAAAATACAACAAACAAGTAAATAAACCAAGGGATGAAAGACAATAATTTAAAGTTTCTACAATCTGACAATGGATGTTGTGAAGGAAGTGTTTAAAGAATAGAGTGTCCAGCTTATGCAAATAAGTGTAACGCTTGATCAGCACTTCACATTCTTGGAAGACGTTTTCCACCATGTTCTTATCATAATTGATTTTCTCTCATAAAATGACTAACCTTGAACAGGAAATCTAACATTTTAACGCATTTAAATTATTTCTACAGAGTATCATCAGGGAGTTACAATTCCGTGGGAATCAAAAGCCGAATTACGGGGATTTCAAACATGCATGGTTAACAACATGAAGGTGTTATAACACAACAATGGCACTTCAAAGTTTTTACATTCCTAAAACCTGCCGATGTGTAAAAATTAAACAATTTATTTCCCTCGCGGTGTGCGCCACGGTGTGCGCCACCGTGTGCGCCACGGTGTGCGCCACCGTGTGCGCCACGGTGTGCGCCACCGTGTGCGCCACGGTGTGCGCCACCGTGTGCGCCACGGTGTGCGCCACCGTGTGCGCCACGGTGTGCGCCACGGCGTGCGCCACGGCGTGCGCCACGGCGTGCGCCACGGCGCCACCGTGCCGGTGTGCGCCACGTGTGCGCCACGGTGTGCCCACCGTGTGCGCCACGCCACCGTGTGCGCCACGGTGTGCGCCACCGGTGCGCCACGGTGTGCGCCACCGTGTGCCACGGTGTGCGCCACGGTGTGCGCCACCGTGTGCGCCACGGTGTGCGCCACCGTGTGCGCCACGGTGTGCCACCGTGTGCGCCACGGTGTGCGCCACGGTGCGCCACGGTGTGCGCCACGGTGTGCGCCACGGTGCGCCACGGTGCGCCACGGTGTGCGCCACGGTGCGCCACGGTGTGCGCCACGGTGTGCGCCACGGTGTGCGCCACGGTGCGCCACGGTGTGCGCCACGGTGTGCGCCACGGTGTGCGCCACGGTGCGCCACGGTGTGCGCCACGGTGTGCGCCACGGTGTGCGCCACGGTGTGCGCCACGGTGTGCGCCACGGTGTGCGCCACGGTGTGCGCCACGGTGTGCGCCACGGTGTGCGCCACGGCGTGCGCCACGGTGTGCGCCACGGTGTGCGCCACGGTGTGCGCCACGGCGTGCGCCACGGCGTGCGCCACGGTGGGCGCCACGGTGTGCGCCACGGTGGGCGCCACGGTGGGCGCCACGGTGGGCGCCACGGTGGGCGCCACGGTGTGCGCCACGGTGTGCGCCACGGTGTGCGCCACGGTGGGCGCCACGGTGTGCGCCACGGTGTGCGCCACGGTGTGCGCCACGGTGTGCGCCACGGTGTGCGCCACGGTGTGCGCCACGGTGTGCGCCACGGTGTGCGCCACGGCGTGCGCCACGGCGTGCGCCACGGCGTGCGCCACGGCGTGCGCCACGGCGTGCGCCACGGTGGGCGCCACGGTGGGCGCCACGGTGGGCGCCACGGCGGGCGTTACGGTGGGCGCCACGGTGGGCGCCACGGTGGGCACCACGGTGGGTACCACTAGCAACATCGTGACCCCACAGTATTTGCATGGGTACCTCTTGGGTACCAGAAGTAAGTCTTTATGCCCACTATACACCAATTTAATACGCTTACTGATAATGTACAAAGCGGACAGACACTTTCAGTGATCGAAAACGAAATAAAAAATTCTTTAAACCCCAAATAACCAGAAATGAATGCTTTTCATATAAGCAATGTTCAGTTTTGATATGAAAGGTTCCAATACGTGGAATAAATTCAAGACCGTATTTTGCCGTGCACTCTTTGTTTGTTAACTAATCCTTGACCAGCAATCAGTAATTTGATGATTTCCTGTGCGCGGATGACGTCGGTGCACATACTCTATAGAGCCTTTTATTTAGCCATGCAGTGTCATCCTATGGGTCTAACATTATCAAAAGTATTCCTCATTATTACCCGCTCTTTTAAGCCCTCATATAAACTTTCTTGTATTCATATAAGAGCCATACCATTTGGTTTATCTATCATTGCGTATTTTGTAATGACTCACTGCTTTTACAATTAAACATATCACAAAAGAAAATGTCCTCTTTTCACAATTTATAGTAAACCAGCAACGGTAAGAATTTCGAATTACAATTAATATACATAAAGTTAGAAATAATTCCATAACCCAGTGACACAGCTATCACTAGTATTCTCCGGTTATATTGATTAAGGTATGTAGTTCAATTCGTAGTACTGTATACACCGTAACTGCATGAACGATTCAATTATAGTTCGGCCGAGGTGTTTGCCTATCGTATATGATTACTATAAGACAAACTATTTGGTCGTATTTTAATTGCTAAGCAGCTAAGTGCCAGTTTTTCACAATCTAAGCTGTTGATCAACTGTTGATCAATTGTCGATCAACTATTGATCGATCAACTGTTGATCAACTTTAATCGCAACATCCTACAGAGATGACAAGCTGACAGACTAAAGGGGCCTCTTACTGATTTTTTAACCAATTTAAAATTTAAAAATTATTTGGTCGTATTTTGTTAAATGTCCTTTTTTCTTACAATCTAAACTGCAAGTCAACTTTATTCGCTCTTAGAACTGTCGAACAACCCACAGAGAAGAAAAGCTGCATATGAGCCTATGAAGTATAGATTAATGCAGCCCTGGGTTTCTTGCGTAGTCCTAGGCTAATACGCTTGAAAACTCCCTTGAGAAACGCGTGAAATCTTTGTTCTTATCTCGAAATTTTGATTGTGTTGCATACATTGATCAAATATTTTGTTTACTTATAAGTGTATAATTGTCTACCTCACTCTCCGTTTCTTGTTTTGAGATGATTATCTTGAAGGAGCACTAAATCGAAAAGTGTGTGCGCTCGTTTAACCGAACTTCACAGATACTAAACTTCATGCCTCCGTAGTCCACAGACGACGTGAGGGCAAAGGTTACTTGAGTGCTCCAATTAATCAGAAAATTGCAATGCCATTGCGTGTTAGATAATAATTTATTGTTGGGGACCCCTAAAAATACGCCCTCAGTTTTCTGTTTAGTGCTCCTTTAAAGGAGTGATATCGTTTAAAATGAAACGTTGCATGAGCAGTCCGTACTGTCTTCATCAAAATTAAACAAAACTAGTACAAAAGTAAAAACTTTCATATGTGAAAACCTTTTTTGCATTTTTGTTGCTTCAGGATCATTGCGCATCTGAATAAAAACGTTGGTAATATGGGCTTGGTGGGGGATTTATGCTCAACTTAAAGCACATTTCCTCAGGTGGTAGGGGTAGAAAATAACAATAAAATAATACTTACAACTCTTTGACCCTTGCGTTTAGAACGCACGCCAATAAAACCAGTAATTCCGAAATCCCTTTACAAAGAAAAAATACAAAACAATATAAATCAATCATACTGTCATATGCATGTTATTATAACAGAGCACGATTGAAGAAGGAAAGCATGTTGATATCTTCTTCCTCCGAACTGCTATCACCCATTCCAACCCCCTCTTCTCGACTGGAGTTTTACTAGAGACAAAACCGAGGAACAATTTGATGCCCTTTAATGTGAAAGAGAAAACTAATAAGCATTAGATTTACTGTGAGTCTAGGAAAGGTCCTTTTTTATAAAAACCTATAAAACACCTGAGGAAATAGACGTCCTGCAGCCGTTTTGTTTTATTTGGCAATAAGAATGTACAGAAAGATTAAGTGATAGACTATTTTGTCATGGAGAATGTACGATTTTGCGATTTGTAATTTTATTCTTTAGAATGTGGAATCTTAACGACAAATTTATACACTTATAAATATTTGAATATTTAAAAAATGACTGTTTCGTGCCAAAAATCCTAGCTTTTTCCTCATATTTCAAAAACGGGTGGTAAATATATGAAAAGGAAGTGGATAATATTTATCCTTGGAAGCAATGAAGGTTTATCACTCAGTTTTAAATTTCGCCGGGCAAAGAAATGTTTTGCAGAGGTATGTAAAATTTAAATGTATAACACTGCGTAGAGCAAAGCATCATGGAAAATATTACAAAATGACGATATTCATGTCATGTAAAGTTCCTAACATAAGAACTTATTGGTGCTTTATTCTAGAACTCTCACGGACTGACTGTTGACGTGTCAATTGGTTTTCTTAGGTAATTTGTTTGCCTGGAACGATTTACCCTTTGCAATATCGATTGTGTATGCACTGTTCGTTTTATCATTGAATGCTAACAACTTACCAGACCCATCCAGATTCCGGTTTCCCCAAAAAAGAGTGCGGTCTTCACATAGGATGAGACTATTCCCAACATCAAGGCTATGACGCCACACACAATAAGGATGCTGCCCGTAACGAGTCCTGCACCCCCGTTGTAGGATTGGAAAGTCATCTTCGAGTTTTGGCTAGTTTATGTAAAGAAATGTAAAACTTAGAAATAGGAATACGTCAAAACATAGGTTATGCCAAGCCAATCACATAATCAAACTGGTTCGTACTCCCAATCAGGAGAGAGAACAGGTTTGGTTTCTCGATTAGGAAATTGTTTACAGGAATATTCCACAATGCTCTTATCCAAATTCAATCTTGTATAGCCATGTTAGAAACAGATCAATTTAGAGCTTAGGAACTTAACCACCGCAAAGGATTTTATTTTTTAATAAAATGATACATGTCGAATGAATGTCATTAGAGTCAAATCTCACTTCTGTATATCATCACATTGTTTTGATTAAATAAAGCAGTTTAAAAAAATAAAACATGAAACGAATTCACAAGAGACGATACGGCGATGCTTTGTTATCGATTTCCCGATATTCTTGGTGGAGGAAAAAGTATATTAGCTATACAAGACCGGCGAAAAATCTATGCCAGACAATACCATATAAAATGAACTCAACATAGCTTAAAATCTTTATTTGTTTTTGCTCTTCATACTTTCGAGATATGAACAGGGACAGACTGGCCTATAGGTCCAGCGGACGCGGTTTAAAGCACCACTAGACTTGTGCACTGGTGGCGCCGCAGATTATATTAGATTTTATCAAGATTTAATCACATAAAGTGCGCAATTTGTTCTAAAACCAATAAAATAGTGCCCGTAAATTATATTAAATTTGTTACATTTTTTCCCTCTGCAATCGGGTCTAAAATTTGTGGATTGCCGCGGGACTCGTGATTCATCGTTGGCCCTGTCCCGGACCCATCTTTTCCCTAAGCTCGTGGCACGTGTGGCGTCACTCACTTTCTTCAAACATCGCTTTTTGTTCTTTGATCAAAATCATGTTCCATGTTTTGAAGTAGTCTGATCTTGAAAAACTATTTAGCTCAGGTTTCCCTCGATCACTGCAAACTCCAGTTCTTGTCATGAAGGGTAGATACAATACAATGTAATACAATACAATTCGTAGTTTCTGATTGGTAGAAATATTTATACAATAACAAACAAGCCTAACATAAGCGTTGCCTAAGTGACCGCGTCACTAGAATGTATTATATTTCCTGGTGACGTGTTATGCAATTGTCTTGCGACGTGATTCCCATTAAGGTATACACTTTTTTATTCTTTTAAATAGATTTCGTTCATAAACGTATTTGTTCATCATCATAATCATCGTCATTGTCATCGTCGTCGTCGTCGTCATCGTCAACGTCATCGCCATCGCCATCACCATCGCCATCGCCATCGTCATTGTCATCATCATCATCATCATCATCATCATCATCATCATCATCATCATCATCAATCGGCGGCTGCGCAGGCGACCACAACTTTCTTCCAATTACCACGATCCTGTGCAAGCTCAGTAACATTGATTTGATAAAACCATTCTGGTATCCTAGTAGGTGTTGAGTATATATAAAGTAGGATGTCCGTTCATGGCTAGGTTTCATTTTTTCCCTGCGATGGAACATAAATTAAATTATAAGGCGTATTTTTGTACTAGCTCAATTTCTGGCACCCTAAGTACTGTACACTCTTATTCATGCAGGGTCAAAATTGTGATTTAGATTCCGAGTGACTCTAATTTGACCCAAATCCTGATCACTTTAACTAGGTTCCGAGTTGATTCCCAGACATATCGTAAGTGGCCTAAGTTGATTTGACCATTAATCAGGCGCAACTCATTGACCCTTGGTCCGAGTCAATAACATAGTGTGTTATGATTGGTTGCTTATGCGCGCCAAAATTGTGTTCGACGTACTGACGTGCCGCGTACCGAAGGCGATTATCAGTCATTATGGATGAATATGTACACAGAAAACTATAAGAAGGCTTCTGGTTTGTCACAACTTATGGAGGTGTTTCAAGGCAAGCAAGTACGTATGTTATGGCTTCGACTTTACGTTACGTCACTTTACAGTATGGCTAAGGCACTAATAGTCTTAGAAATTGTCACAATTTCAATACCATATAACACACGTTCTTGCTTACCTTGAAATACGTCAGTAAGTTGTGACAAGTCAGCTTCTGGTAGTTTTCTTGACCCAGAACAATGAGTTACAATTGACCCCAAACTGGGTCATGAGAATAAACTCGGAATCTGAGTCATTATTTTGGACACGGAAATCCGAGTCATTTTGACCCGGAAAGAGTAAACTCAACACTCTCTGGATCCAATTTTACCCTGAATAAATAAGAGAGTGAGTGGCTTAAGAATCTCAGTTGCCGAGCTCTGACCCGATATTTCCGGAACGTAGTGTTGGTTACAATATAAATGACTTTCTTTGGAACACGGTCGAAATTTCGAACCTTACAAAATTGTGGCATATAGGGCCCATCAACTTGTTTCTATTTATCGAACTCTAACTGTCCCACTCTATCTCTCAGTATTCGGGGTAAAAGATTTCGATGCAATAAAAATAAACGAAGGCATATTAGCCAACCTACAATAGCATCCACGTAATCATTTAAAGGTGCATTATCGACATAAGGATATTCAGTGATATTTTTTTTATTGGTTCAAATTTCAACCAATTGCTAAAGGCGCCTCTTTTGATTATATTCCACACTATATCAAATTTAAATAATTTTCTTTTTCAAGCGTTCATGTGGTCCAGTGGACAAATCTGTAACCTTCGGGCGATACGATTTTGAATCTGGACAAGTCAACATTTATTTTTCTTCGTCTTTTTCTCTCATCTGAATTAAACCATGTAGCTATTAACTGAGTTAATTTCAGTTAATAGCTCCATAATTAAACTAACGACGAATTTGTAAAGTTTTCTTCAACTCAGTGGTGTCATATTACCACCGTATACAAAGGCGGCGGAATGTTTAAGTTATTGGAACGACCATGTTCACACAAAGCGAGAACCCAAACGGCGTCGGGTCCAGACTCTAGGTAGCCAAATTATTTTGAAACTCTTGTTAAACACCTCACTTTAAAAATGAAATTAAAATAAAACAGTTTTGCATCATTCTGTCATTCTGAACGAAGAAATTATGTTCTAAGAACGAATTAAAATGTCTTATAACCCTATGTCTATGGAAAATTATTCAACAGTATAATGACCTGTAACAAGATTTACGCTTTTTGACAATGTGAAAAGCAGACAGACACTTTCAGTAATTGAAACAAAATAGAAAATGCAAAAATAATCTTTTTTTTAATCGCAAAATTACCAGAAATGGATTTTTTTCATTTGACCAATGTTCAGTTTTGATATGAAAGATGCCAACACGTAGAGACAAAATAAAAGCGTGTTTTGTTGTGCGCTCTTTGTTTGCTATACAATTTCTTGATCAGTGATTGATTGGATTATTTCTGTTAGGCCTTAAACTTTGTTGCCATGGGACTCAAGCTAAATGTGGAATAAGCCTTGTTTGTACTACAATCAGTAACAGAAGTGAGATATGATTAGACCTCACCGCTCTTCCAGCTGATGGCGAAAGTTAATACAGTAGTAAAGTGACTCAAAATCATATTTTCTGCATTTTGTTATGTATTCTAACAATAAATATCGCTGTTTGTTTATCCGGATCATTTGGCCGTTGTTGTTTGAAATTGCTTTTCAGTTATTCCTATTCCTCTGCTTTCACCTTGAAGTTGTGTAAGTCAGTATATAAGAAGCAGCGCTTTATTCATTGGCGTAGCTAGGCACTGGCATTTGGCGGGGGGAGGGGGATGGCAAGAGGGGCAGGGTTTCATTTTGCGAGAGCAAGATTAATGATGTTTGAACAATTACACTATATTCTGTCATTTCATTTGGGGGAAAACAGGGGCAGGGCCTCTGAGAGGGGGCGCAAACCCCCTACCCCTTCATATGGGAACCTTGCGCGCATTTGCTTATCATTCCTACACACATACCAGTTCATCGTAGGAAAACTGCTTTGAAAATCAGAGTACACGTGTTCCCAAGACAATAGCAAAAAAGTTGTTGTCTCAATCGTACTGGCTAAATCGGTATACAAAAGAGTAATTTGTTTTCTTTCCTATAATAAACAATTCAATCGTCTTCAGTATACTTCACTACATGTAAATTTTTGATTGAAAATAAAGTATAATTGTTTTCCACCCGTTTTATGTGTTTGCATATCATAAGTTCAGTGACTTTGTTGATCTTTGCTGAGTCATAGCTCCGGTGATATCTTATCAATTACAACGGCTAAAGTTGTAAAAGTTTGATGAATATGTATTGCAATACGTATGTTAAAGGAATAATTTCATGCTTTTTCTTAACCTTTCATATGATAGAAAAAAAGTTTAGAAACAATTTAGTACAAAAATCATGTTGATATCTTATTCCTACCAGGAGATATTCAAATTATAAGGTTCACAAAAAATGCCAATAAACAAACAGGAAAAGGCTCAATATGACATCACAGCAACACATTCTCTCACAAAGTTGATGTAATTTATTAAAATCTATCATCTTTTTTATTAGTAAAACCTGCTAGAAAAATAAATTGATGAAAGTTAGGTTTTTATATACATTGCCAAACATACCCTACTTCAATAACTCTGGAAAATTGTTTATAATCATACAGAAACAACCAATTAACGTTCAAAGAAATACATATACATTTGGAATAATATTACCTCTATGACATCATCAAACACGAATTCATGATACTGTACAAAAACTTTAAAATGCAATTGGGAAATCTTTAAAAATCCATATCTCCTGAACGGAATATAATATCAACTTTATTTTTGTACCAAATTGGCTATAAAAGTATGCTCTTTTAAATAATATTTAACCAAAAAAATATGGAAATATTCCTTTAAAATCATTCTGATTGGACAATGTTTGTATTATGTAAATTTGCCAACGAACTTCAAACGGTCTTCTAAGCCCAAGCTTATTAAAACCTTATGATTATTAATATACATGACGTAATCTACATTTCAACCATTCAGCAGAGTTGTAAACGTGTTGTGTGGCGCGTTCCCTGTTGTGTGTTCGCAATTACCTGTTGTGTGCTTTGATGTAAGCTGTACTGAAAATTTCATTTAATGCTCAAAACTGCTGTAAACTTTCCAATATGTGGCTACGCCCTTGGCTCTATTATTATCATTATCATTATAATTGCTGGGGCCAGTAGGGCCGTTTAGAGGGTTACATTTTAGGGGAGTTAGGTAGCCCAGTTGTGGTACAGCGCCGCAAGACTGAGATGCTGGACGTACCCGGTTTAAGCCTCGGTCAGGTTAAACCAGTTTTTCTACAGTAAGCAGAAAGATATGCCGATTATCGAAGCGAAAGTACGTCGTTTGCAGCTCCTGCTCCTCATTCAGCTGTTGAGAGAAGTGTCAATGGTTGAATTTCGCTCGCCGTCCTTCGGAGGGGACGTTAAGCCGTCGGTCTTGATGGTAGGACAGTCACACCCTACCTGGTTCTCTAAAGACTTCTCGAAAAGAGAATTATATAGGGTGAATACCCGGTCTTCATCCACTTCGTCTCGGTCGCACGACACTGGCATCTGCTAGCTTACCGAGTTCCCGTAAGGGAGGATCATGTACATTCTTATTTATGCAGGGTCAAATTTGGTCCGGAAAGAGTCAATTTGACTCGAATGCAGAGTGTGCTGGGAGTTTAAATTTCTAGGTCAAAGTGACTCGGATTTCCGGATCAAAAACAATGACTCAGATTCCGAGTCAATTCTCATGACCCAGTTTGGGGTGAATTGTAACTCAGTTCTTGGTCAAGAAAACTACAAGAAGCTGCTTTGTCGCAACTTAATGACGTATTTCAAGGTAAGCAAGTACGTATGTTACTGTATTTAATTGAAATTGTGACAATTTCTAAGACTATTCGTGCCTTAGCCATATGACGATGTAACGTAACGTAAAGTCATAAGCCTAACGTTAAGCCATCCTGTAATAAATAACATATATTAATTCATGAACATTTATAAGCTCAAAGTCCAACGGAAAACATAAAGGCCAACTTGTTGCAATTCAAATGATAAATTGATATTAAAACAAAGCAACAGATAGATAGCTGACTCACAAGCTGGTCCTAACAATATCATTATAGGCCCTGACGTAGTACTATAGGCTAGCCTAACGCTATTTATTGCTGGATAGATTAACGTTAGGCTTACGATTTTACTTTACGTCACCTTATGATATGGCTAAGGCACTAATGGTAATTTCAATTACATACCGTAACATATACTTACTTGCTTGCCTTGAAATACGTCATTATGTTGTGACAAACCAGCCTCCTGTAGTTTTCTGTGTACATATTCATCCATAATGACTGGCAATCGCCTTCGGTACGAGTCACGTCAGTAGGTGGAACAAAATTTTGACGCGCATACTATTCCCGCTCCAGCAGACACGTGATTAAAGCAACCAATCATAACACACTATGTTATTGACTCGGACCAAGGATCGATGAGGTGCGCCCGGATTCATGGTCAAATCAACGATATGTGTGAGAATCAACTCGGAACCTAGTCATATTGATGCGGATTTGGGTAAAATTAGACTGCTAGAGTGACTCGGGAATCTGAGTCACAATTTTGAACCTGCATGAATAAGAGTGTACAAAACAAAAACTCAGAGAATATTCGGATTATACTCGAAAAGATTGCATTGATAAATAACGTTTCCACAAGGATGTACGAGCGCATCGTTGGTTTCCAACAAACCAACGATTCGTACATCATTAAGCATGATGATCGGTAAATCTCCTGTTAGCAAAGTAACCTTCTATGAGTTACAGTTTGCTGAGTAAAATTCCTTATCATTTCCAATTTTACCTCCATTTCCTAACACTGAAGAAATTGTCCCCCCCCCCCCCTCCGCTTCCTACGTATCTGGATATTGACACCCGGCCTCAAGTGTGTTAATCAGTAACATTATCAGTTGGGAACATAACCTTGCTATATGACCTTTACTGCGATATTATCAACTTCTGAGGACTTGACCCGGAAGTTCGAATTGAGCATTTCGTGGTTTGTAAACGATCACTCCTGAATGAATCCGGATAATTCAAATTGCTCTAACTTATGCAGTTTCAATGTTCGTTACTACAGTAGAAGATCAAATGACGTACAAGACATTATATTTCGGGTTAAATCGGGATCGGTAAAGTTCCCAAAATAAAGATTTTTCGTGGCCCATTTTGTGATGATCTCTGGAAAGGTAAGATTTGTCAATCGGTTTTTTGATCTGTGAAGGTCACTTTTCCTCATAGCAGACAACATTTTAGTAGGCTCAATATATATTTATAAAGTGAACTAATAGTGTCGTCAAATTTAAGTCAACTTTAAGTACTTTTAGTGGATGAAAATACTCAGGAAAAATGTCAGTCCAAATTCTCACCTCTTAGACCTAATTTCCTTCCTAACGTGATAAGGTGTGACTTTTCCGTAACACTAGGTTGTTATTATTGCAACGCATTGAGACATAGGACAGAATTATGCAAAATAAAATCAATTTGGTTGTACGATTATTGATAGAGCTTACGGTTATAAACAAATGATATTCTTGTTACCGTTATCCACAATTTTGGATTTGCTGGTACTAGGTTTAAGCCTACCTAAGAATGATATGCACCAAATATTCAGGCCATAGGCGTAACGTTAGTGGCACTGGCCGTAGGCATAGGCCTACTAGGTGTTACTACTAAGGCCTTCAAGGGCCTTTTACTGTAGAATGACCCGAATTTGTTACCCACCTTAGAGAAGTCGGAAAACATTGTTATGTAAAAAAGTCCGATTTTATGATTGATGAGTACAGAGTAGGCCTATGAAGGTGCATTAGAGAGCCATAATCCTCTAATACCATGTAGGCTAGGCCTATAATTCTATCCCATTGATTGCCTTACTCAGTCAGACCAATAGCTGAATCGTCCCTGCTTAGAAGTTAGACTAGACCAGTATTATTATGATTCTCCCCACAAAATAATTTGCGACATAGAGCCTACCGGCAGTTGACCACATCAATTATTACATAACAGAACTTCAGAAGACAACAGCTGATCCAAGTGAATGCTGGAAATGGCAGTTCCATAGATATAATATATAAAGCATACATTCACAGCCCTGATCATCCCCGTGTTAGATTGCCCTTAGTATCGATATTCTTATTAAAATCTTACGTTATGATTGATAGTCTTAGTGTTTTAAAACGTAAGCATACACCATTGATAATAATTTGCTAAGTTATAATATTACTCATTCTTTTGTGTAACACTCTTACGAGCAACTGCATATTCTAACACAATTTCGGAAGTATAGTAGTATCCCCCTTTAGTTTGCGTGTCCCGAAGTATTGGAAATTTGTTAATATTTGCCGTCTTCTCTGGTATGTCCTAACTAAAGTAACAGTTTAATATACTGTATTCCTACTAAGTTTGTTGGAGTAGTCATTGGTCATACTCAGATAATTTCAGACTACTATGAAATATTTGAAAATTATTATGTCATCTTTGACATCAAAACTCCTGTGTCAACTTCTGAAAGTCTCATGCGCAATGCAGGCTGCACAGTTACAAAATAGTATGAGCCTTAACATTGCATTGTGGTACTGTTATTGAATGTTGATTATTTGCTACTTTTTCGCAACTTAAATTTTGTTGTCAAAATTGTGCTAATTTACTTTTGGATCACAGAAATAACACAAAAAGCATAACATAAAACTGATATTGGTTTTGAACATAGGTTTGCAGTGATCGATCGTACATTGTATACTTACCTTACACTACACCTTGATATAGAATGTTTCTGAAATATTAATTAGTCTAGTTTAAATTACAACGAAATGTTTTTTGTTTGTTCCAAAAACAATTTCATCGAAAGTCTGGCATCATTATCTGGCTAGACCAGTATAGAGAATTAATGCAGAAATAACTGTTTTTTTTTTAGTAAGGAGCAAGTTAGAGTATACACTATTTGGATGTTCTTGTTCTCAGTCTTGTTCTCACTTCAGAACTGATATCCTTTGAAACATTTTATGCTTGTTGTTCTACATTGTACATTTGTGATTATTTCATGCTTTCATAGGCCCCATAAACCAATCTTATTGTACAAGTAGATTTGAAGGTTTTTTCTTCAGCAATACTGAGATAGACAACAAATTTGGTTGAGTCTGTTGATTCTCAGTTTGATTCCTCACATACAGTACATATGAAGCAATGTACCGTTGCCGGAACTTTACAGTAACATTATGTACCGTCTTCAAAATCTTGTCATTTCTTGTGTCATATTGTTTTTGTAGATTGAAAATATTATAAATTGATTGTAGTTCGGTTCCATATGGAGTGTTACCTCTTTTACATTCTGCTAATATATTGCAGCCATTTTTCTCATCTTCATTTATTCATTCTTTAGAAAGCTAACAATTGATTTACACAAACTGCTTTCATGCATGTTGCTTCAAGGCCGCTATACTGAATATATAAAAATAACAAATCGTATTCATTTCAGAAGAGTGTATATTAGGCGAAAAAGATTTAAGATATTGATTATAAATCACTGATTTTTGCAGCCCAGAATGTAAGAAGGGTCAATGTTTTTATTGTTGAAATGCTGTCTTATGTACTTGAAATTCCTGTTTGTGGTACTTGCAAAAATATTTGAATTCTGCTTCTGCTCAAATACTGAAAGAGCTCAAAACTTCTATTAAAAACACATTTGGTCAAAACAATTTGTATAGCAAAACCATCATAAGTTTTGTTTTACCTCACATGTCATATTTGTATTCATAACCTACAGTATCATTTGATGTTAATATTTTTTTCAAGCATCCCTAAGCTGCTTGAGAGGAAAGTACTGCAGCACCACATTGTCTTGATATTAACTTATCACTACCTTTTACCTTCCCTCAAAGATTGTGGCAGAGTAACAGAGAAATCAAATGAGTACTATATTTCTAAAAGAAAACATGTGCTGAAATAAGTACAATATCAGGACAAGATCCGTATTTACCCATCAGTCATTTTGGTTGCATGGAAGCTACAGCAACACCAACTGAAGAAGAATGCTGTGACTGACAGTTATACAGCATCGAATGATGTCTCCATCCATCCTGTTTTTTACAGCATACTTCATACACGATAAAATGAAACACGTGTTGCTATATGTGAAATATTGTTTCTGAGATGATTCTTTCATATTATATCTTTCTTTGTTTTACCTGCAGTAATGAGTTTAAGCAGTACATTTTGATATTGGAGCAGTGTTAGACATGAATATGGGTACCACAATATCTTTGCATCAACAGAAAAGGTAAACAAGATGCAGATAATTTAATGTCTTATGCAAACTATCATTATCAGTCCTTTAGAAAACTCAACTTAGAAAAATTAAAGTGCCATGTAACTGTTTAATGGTCAATAATTACCATCTTTAACAATAATGTTATTATTATAAAACAATAATAAATTTGTATAGTGCAAAATCTTTTTAAGCATTTATATGTGCTGTACAAAGAGAAAATGATGGGGAGGAGCAAGAAAATAAGTATAACTTTTTAAGGATTCTTTTAGAATATATTGATGATTTTATTTTCTCCATTTTCTGACACCAGGGTGAGGCATTGATAGATTTGTTGATATAGAATAGTCTTTTATTTGTAGCACTTCATAGACACATACTTCGAAAGGCTGTCATAAAAGACTAGTGACATCTAGAACATTTACCTTGTAGTTTGGTGCAAAAATATATTGACAAGGAAGTCTAGTTAAAAGAGCATATCAAGTTTCAGACAAACGATAGCAATTTAAAATTTGAGCTTTATTAGGGTATGTATAAGATGTGATGTAATGCAGTATGATATAAAATATTTGTATAGTGTAATATATTGTCTTTTTGCTCTATTGACCTAGATGATCTATTTTTCACTGTGGAATATGGCAAAGAAAAAACAAAGCTCGTTGCTTTATTTGAAACTATTCTAGATTACAATTTCAAAAGAAAAAAAAACAGGAAGCGAAGGGCGGTCTCACTTACGAGACAACCAACACTTTGTATTTGTGTGAACAATAATTTGTTGTGTTATTTCACAAAGCTTTAAAATACTCAATTTAAAAACTTAATTTAATTTACATCATTAACTGATGTCTGGTCCTTTGAAGCAAACATATAAAGCTTGCTCAGATGTAAAGTGAAATATACCTGTAGTCCAAATCAAAGTTTAAAAGTCTACGAATGGGTAGGTTAAAAGCTTGATGTAATTCTTTATATTTCCTTGCTAAATTTCAGTTCTAGAAAATGAGGACAGTCTATTCCTGCTAGATTATGGTTATGGGTATTGTCAACACTTAAAAACGTTTGGTTAAAATTCCTTTCCATCCTTTCAAAAGAATGTGTGACAATGAAATAAAAAACAAAACAAAGGGGTTACATAAGGAAATGGGAACTTCCACCCACTCATTCATCAGAAGAGGAACAAAAAGAGGAACACAAATTTGCATATTGTGGCCTGGCAATTCAAAATGCTCTAAAATGGTCAATTATTAAAACGATTTGGATGATTTTTTGTTGTTGCTATTTCCCATGAATTTTAAAGCAATTTAGCATAAGTTGCTGCTTCTTTAAGAAGCACTTATACATATGAAGGGTTTAATGCATTGCTTATGTTGTGAAGTGGAAATTTGTTATCATTGTATATTTATTCATGCAATTGTGCTGGAGCGCCACCGTTTGCTCTGAGTTTTCTGCTTAGTGATATTGACGTTTTTGAGATGCAGTTTCTAAACAAACAGTGCCATGTGGACAAAAGGCCTACTGCACTTGTCAACAGGATGTTAATATTTAAACAGCATCCTATTCAGTTTGCTGGCTGGAGTCATTGCATGAAGACCTATATCCTTTGCCAGCAGCTCCAAACTTTGACTTCAAGTTCGTCATCCCTTTTTGTGAGCTATATTTTAACTAAATTTGTCAATTCCCATAATCAAATGTATCCTGCAGTAATTCTTCTTTGTGTTTAACCGTATTGATGACACTTGCGATGTTTGTAGTGTAACTTTTGACAAGTTTTCGTAAGTTTGCAACTTTAATCAAGATGGCGTCACCATTTGCTGAAATTAATATTACCTTACGTTAACAACAGTGTGGTTCACTGTGGAAGTAAACTGGTTTGTCAGCATTGCAGATGGAGTAAAAGCGCTGTGGCATTGGTGGATGGAGTGTAAAGGAAATTGCGGTTGTACAGTATCGGCATTGCAGATGGGAGTTCTCGGGCTCTCTAATATTGATGTTTATGCTGTCAGGCAAATCGTAATATCTATTGCAGTAATAAGTGTAGCGAGTGAAGGAATATTTCAAGCGTATAAAAGAATAATTCCAGTTCTATTCAAGAGCATAGCGATGTCCCAAGGGTAGCGATCTCGAGTGAAAGTCAAAGGATTGTGGATTGGAAGAGAATCTTGTTGTGTACCATGTAATTTGTAGGCCCTGTATTGTAATTTAAGGTATTTATTTGGAAATAAGAAATGAAGCCTCATTCAGAGAGATGATGTGCTGGATAACCTCTCTCTTTCGCTAGGCCTGTGATTATCATATTGTTGCTGATATTGAAAATGTATTGATTAAATTGATTATTTTCATTTGTATTTTGTTACTATGCTAATACAGTATATCATGAAAGTGGTTCAGGTTGTTTAATAGAAAATAGGCCGTCTGTACTGTGAAAGTCGAGGAGATGAAATTGAGTGCTCGTGTACAGCAATTTTTTAAGTATTTGTAAGAATATAGGTTCTGTGTACTAGTAAAGAGTCAGGAGACGTTGATTTTTTCAATTAGGGACCTGTCTGTACCAGTGTTGTTCTTTGTGTTGGTATTGATTGTTATTGTTGTTTTTCATGGTTTCCTATATAATGAAATTGTCCAAGGGTATTGTGGGTTATTTTAGATTAGCTGATCCCAGTTAGGATGGAATAGGAATCTAGAGTGACGACAAGAGTTCCTGCTGTCTTGGGATTATCTTTTGTCAACAAAAACATGAGTTGGTTTTGGTTGTTTCCTGTGTACAGCTGTGTTGAACTGCAGGTCATTGGTCTATGTTTTTTTTATTAGGAAAGGTTATGTGTTTCCGGTGTTGAGTTAGTAGCCGAGGATTGTGTAACATGTAACTAATCAAGTTCTCAACAAGTGTTTTGGTATCATGCATAAAGATAAAGAGTATTTTGTGAAGATGTTATTACATACTGTGTATATGGGATATTGGAACTTGGTTTCATTAAAAGTTATGTACTTGTGATTTCAAGTTTGTGTGTATTTAGCCGTCATTTTACTGTAGATCCCAACCGGCGATACTCCTAGCCACCCCGAGGGGATACTCTCCACCCCCACAGTTTATTTCACTTATTTGTGATAAAGTTGAAACAAGACTTACATCTGAACCAAAAGAGAAAAATAAATTGTACTTTAAAAAAAAAAGTATTTTCTTTGACTTTTCTTAAGTGTTATGTGAATGTTTGTATTTGTGTACCATTTATCCCCTAATTATTTATCTATAAATTCATCTGCCTCAAACAAGGATAGACATACCAGTTGTGTATGTATTTTGTGTTTTAGGTTACTGTAGATCTGATTGAGCCACTTTTTTTAATTGAAATAGCAGACAGGCTTATTGTAACAGACCTGCAAGGTACACATGAATGTCCTGCATTCACAAAGTAATGTGTTGTGTAACACTAAACCAATCCAATAATTTGGGGACTCTGGTTGGGGAATCTCTTGTACTATGGTGGTGCCACATTTGGTTATTTATTGAGTTATACCACCCATGTGAAGCCTTATATAAGACCCTGTATTAAACATTCAGCCCATCCTGAAAACGGTTAATTCACAGAAGAGGGGATGGAATTGGTGAATGGAAAATTTGCAGTGAATTAAAATAACTCGATTTCTGTTTGAAACTTGGAAGCACCTTGGATCATTCAGATTATCTTCAAGCACATCCAAATGAAAACAGTATCACAACATTGACAGACTGACAGTTAGTGACAAGGAGACGCGGCACAGCCCTCTGACTACATCACTTTTTTGCCTTTATAGTCATTAATTTTCCTATCATTTTACTCCGCTCAGGCATTTCCCATGATTGTTTGCGATAGGTTGCAACAGCCCTCATAATAGTGCTTTAATATTATAGGTTATCCAAGCTCCTGTGGTGGGGACTGCTCCTAAGCAGTGTCATCTATACCCCTTACGTGCGCCTATTCATGATCTTCTATTGGTCAAGAGTTTTATTCTCCAATGGATTGCTTAGTGACCGTGCATGCCCTTCATGCCCCACCCTATTCACTCCCAAATGGCAGTTTGCCCCACATTGCACAGAAGAACCACTTAAATTCATGACAGACGGACAGACTTATTTAAAGCTGGAATGTCAATTCAACCAAGTTTGGAGTTCCATGTTACACGGGTGAGTTATAAATGTTTCAGAGGTAAACATTCCTACCAGGTATGTAACAACATGGTTGGTAAGGAGCAGAGAGGTCACTATAAGGGGTTGGTGCGGGGTTGGGGTGCCTACCCCAAATGGGACGCCAGTTGGAAAATTAACTTGGCAGTTGGAAATCCAACCGTTTCTTGTTGGGGAACCCTAAAAAATCCACCCAGTTGGGAAACTGATGCCTCACAATGTCATTTTGCAAATATTTGGACAAGAGTCTCCCCACACCCCATGGACCTGCACCACTGATTGTGGTGTAGCCTTCTATCACCACCACCATTCAGGGGAACCTGTTGAAGTCCCATGCTATGTATATTAGAATAGCTGCAAATTAAAAAAATCAACTTATTTTGGGAGCCTGCCCCTTTAAAGTGATGTGTTCTAAATAATTTAACAAGGGGTTCCCATCAACCTTTGCTGGACCTAACAGGAAAATGAGGGGGCGGGTTCATGGTAAACAAAATGTCCAACTTTTGCCACAAAATACCACAAAACAAAGTAATAGATATATAGACAACTCATGTTCCAGGCGAAATATGAAAATTGTCACGGTTTTTGGGGCCCCAGAGCCACTCACACTAAATTTAAAAAAAAATGTGTTCGATTGTTGGCTGATAGGAATAAAAAACAAAATGACCAAATTTGTAATAAATGTTACCTCATATTATCAAACTAGGTAAACTGGGTCCATAAGATACTTATGGGACCTACTTATCTATCTAAACTTGACAGTTATACAAATTTGGAGGTATCTAGCTTTCCAAACGCTAAAGCTAATATGACGAGTACACATCTCGAAATTAGGTATGAAATTACTCTTATAAATCACAAAATAAACTCCTTTCTCTTGATATACTATCGAATCTAAGAGTATTTTGTAAACCTCGAGCGTTTATTTCCCCTCCAATAGCATCAGCTATTCTTGAGAGGCAGGAGCGCTGCGGTAGATCGTCTATTGGTGTAGTACATCCGTTTTACGGACATACACTCAATGCGCATGCGTTATAATCATGCCGTCCAATTCAAGCCGACAGCGGGTCTAATCGAATTGTGATAGAACTTTTCTTAGGTTCTTGGTTTGTGATTTGTCCTAAGATGAATTTGATTTATTATATTTTCTTCATAGTTTAAACAACATTTGGTTTTACTTCACGAATTGGTAAGTTTTTTTTCTCTCGTGATTTCCATCTTTTTTTGTATCGGTCTGTTGTCAATTTTATCACGGTTTTTAATCTTTTATTAGATTGATGTGCGAAAAGTAGTACTCACATTGTGACATAAAACGATGATCTTTTATTAAGCATTCATACGATAAATATGTGTTCTTCGGTTTTAGAGCATATTGCTCTGATCTACAACAGAGATTAAATGGATGTTCATCACTCAAATTCAAATTGATTGTCACGTGATTTTGATTAAAGTTTTCGGGTCAATCGAGGTCATGTTTTCGACTGTATGGTAAAAAAAATTAACAAACGTTTAAAGTCATGTGATGACTGTTGAAATTTGAGTAGTATATAACATGCTTGACCTCATATCGAATGCAATTAAGTTCCATTTACAGACTCAGTTCGATGTCCCAGAACATACACTATACCGTTGATCCTAAAAAGAATAAAATGCAAAACAGCAAACTTTTCAACACAAAAAAACAAAACACAAAATGAATGTATTCATTTCAGTAATGTTGATTTTTCATGGGTTGCCAGTTGGTTGCCTTGAAATTGAAATAGTTGGTTGTCATTTGTTTTTAAGTACTGTATGACGCGTGATTGGAGATGTATATTTCACGTTTACTTTTTCTTAGCTGGTGCGTACGTACCTTTTTTTTTACGCAGGATTGTTTGTTTACAATTTCTTTGACGGGTGATTATATACAATGTGTTGGGTACACAGGCCTATACTCTATGGAAATAGATAAATAAATCTTTGTTGACGGAATTCGACATACCTTGTCTTCTATTTTCTCCCGCAAAGAAATAGATATCTTGTATCGTCGGGTACATTGAACTAAATATACTATATACCACTGATATACCGCACGTACTAAAATCTGTGGCATCCTTTGTTCCCCATTTTGTTGACGCGCAATGGTTGTCAGATTCTGCTACGAATACCACATGAGATTTTTTTATCGTGAAATGTCAAATCTGGCAACAAAGATTAGGATTCGATGCAAACTTAGGAATTGATTAACTGTGAGGATTTGGTAGCAGCAGGAGCGTATAGGAAAGGTCACATCAGGCAGAGAAGGGGGTTGGGGAGGAAGAAAACCTTAAATATTTCACGCAGAAAATTTCATTGGTAAATGAAGTTTCCAACAAACTTAAATTTTCGGTAATTTGCTTCAATTTTCATTAGGGCTTTTGGAAGATTTTCGAGAAATGTTGCCAATTTGTATTATATTTTAGTTTTAATCCACCCAATCTTCCTTCACTTGTGACCAGTTATCACGATCCAATAATATGTTAATAATTATCCCATTATTCATTTCCACCGGGAAGAGAGCATACAACCGGGAAACTGAACCACCCTCAGTTCTCTCCTGCTTCGTTTCTATACGCCTCTTTGATCATAATGTATGGGCTTAAACAAAAGCCAACAGTGATAAAATGGAGGGCAATTCTCGTGCTCGTTGTTCCCATGAGGTAATCTGGCATGGGTAAGGCGAAGAATACAAAATCCTGCAATACCCAAAAAGTGGGATTTTACACACTAACGACGACAGCTCTTTCTTTCGATGATGAATAAAAGCAAGTTTTGTAGGCTGATCTTACACCCCTCCCTCCGCCCCCTGAGCTTGAAGTATAGTTACGCCCCCGGCTTTACCCCATGTATTTAGTTCTTAATATATGGGGTAAAGCCGGGGGCGTAACTATACTTCAAGCTCAGGGGGCGGAGGGAGGGGTGTAAGACAAATTTTCCCGACGAAAATGTGCACTTGTTTGACTTATCTATAAATGATGTGCGTATGTCTACAATCACAAAATATATAACAATTGGGAAAATCCACCCTCCCCTCCCACCCCACCATCTAGGCATTGCCAGACATTTTGGATTGGGGGAACAGTACTATAGTACCAAAAAAAGACAACTATGATTACATAAATCTTGAAGAAAAAAAACGTTACATACAAATACGTACGTTTTGATGATGAAGTATTAATCCAATTCGTTTGCGTTCCACTATACACATTACCCGTTCTGTCCAAAGCTTGAACTAGAAATGAACATCTAGCAATCAACAGCATTTTGGATGGAAAGTCATTCACGCAATGTGATTGGTCACTTGCTTTACCGCGCATGTTTCAAAGAAGAACGTCTGGACGATCCGACGAAACAACCTACAATATTGTCATATCTATACACGGTTACTGACGTCATTTTACTTTGGCCACTTCCTCTAACACAATAAGAATGGACTCACAGGTCATCGATCACGTCAAGGACATCTAAAGAAAGGATCTTATGATAATCCAACATTGAATAAACAAACATGAATTATAAATGTTTTTTGTATTATTTTCTCATGCTATTGATATCGATCATTCTTGACCACACCAACATGCTTCATTATATTGTTATAATAGAACACATAAATCAAACACTGAAAACTCATAGCCCACGTAACAGCAGATAGCAAAACAATGCGCATTATGTATACACTATCGGTCGACTATATTTGTCATATCCTACATTAAAGAAGGCCCGTTTTACCATTTGGCGAAAGTTATCTCAGTCAAGATGCGATCGGTTTCTTCTGCACTTTCAGTCATTCATCTAATGCATGTCCTGAAATGACCCCATAGGTACCACTGATTAAAACAAAACTCTACTTCAGCAGGAAGGGGCCATTTTGGTTCTAGTACATATATGCAGATATGCATTTAAATAGATCTGAAGTGAAATTTAACAAAGAAAAACGGTCCTGTGCAATTCTACAGACATCAAAATTTACACCAAATATAACCGATCTTCTAAATATACACAGATAACGGTAAATTGGGAAACCAAATGTTCAATTATATGATGCCGAAAAAATCTTTTTCAGTCTATTGCCTCGCGGGAGAAATATCGATACTCTATATTTTGCTAACAGGACCCCATCCAGGATAAAAGTGCTGGGTTGCGGCTAGCTACTCCAACATTTTCGTGTTGGTTGTTTGACCAGTACTAGCTATGAGTTGGCTCTATGCTAAACTGTATGCAACGAAAAAAGTTTAATTCAAATAAATCAATACATGACAGGATTTTCATCTGTGAGATGCTCTTGTGTATACATCTATTATTGATGTGTGTGGGTGTGTGTGTTGAAAGCATAACTTGATGACGTATTCACCGCGGATGGCTATTTAAAAAAAGCCACGGCCCCTAAAAATCGGTCCAGAGACATTTTTTTATTATTTTTATTTTCTATTTCTTCTTGTTTTACACCGAGAGGTACCCTTGAGCAGGGCGCGTTACCCCTCGGACACCACTTATGAAATAGAAAACATATAGATCCATGGTACTCCCAGAGAACCTAGATACAATGACCTAAACCACACACATTGATCTAAAATGACCGTCAATTAACCATAAACAACACTCCTCATACGGTTTCCTGAAAACCCTTCCCTGGGGTGGACTTCTCTGTGCCCTCCCCAAATTACCGTCAAGTCATCGCAAACAACACTCCTCAGACAGTTCAACTTCCTAAAAAAATGTTCCCCTGGGATGGGGCTTCTTTGCGCCCTGGGAAGGAGTTGGGGAAGCCCCTCAGACGCCTCTCGGGTCTGTATAGGGCCCTAGAAATTTTCACTGAAAGTGTAATGAATTCGGCCAAGATTATCGGGTGTATGAACGTAGCTCTGGTAGGGTCGAGAGGTCGAAGCCCCTGGAAGATATCAAAAAATGTCTAGGTTTGGATGCCCCAAAATGGCCTATTATCATCGGGGTCTGCATTCTAAACGTTTGTGGTCGGGCATCTTTCATATATACATGCCAGTTGCCGAATCCCAGCCCAACAATCAAGATCATGCCGATTCGAGTGGAGATCTAAACGATTCGGGCATGGTTGAGATGTATTACTGATTTAAACAATAAATCCGACGTATTCCGACATTTGAAATGTCTTCCTGACTTTTTTTTTTGCCCGACAAATTATTTAAATTGGAATTGCCTCACAACTTCTTTTCCCCTCTCCACACCCCCTGAAGTATACGCCCTGGGTAAAGTTAGACATTTTTGCCATACAAATATCTTAATCCAAGCAAGTCTCTTCCCCCCCCCTTCCCTCTCTAACCTTCCGATACCAAAATTTTAAAGAAAAAGGATATTTTGAGGGAAAATGTCGGATACTTTTAGGACTATAAATTAAATAGGATAGGGCTACTGCCAGTTAACATTACAGTTGTTATCCCAAGATGGTAGTCTGTGTATAGGTCCTATATTTAGAAGCTCTTTGATTTATCTCACTAAAATATTCGGGTACATGGGTTACCCGCGGCCCGGAGCTTCATCTTGATCTAGATCTAGTCCTAAATCATATATATTGCGGGAAATGATTACTTTCAGGATTTTCTTTATTTTGCAAAGAGATTGTTGAAAATCCGCCCTTTTTATTTGATCCACGGGCAAAGCTCGCATCAGTGGGAAAATATAGGAGATTATAGGAACACCCCTTAAAAAAAATTACACAGGGGGAATTTGCTATTGACATACATTGTATTAAATCATATCATGGATTAGTTTGTCAAACAGATCCCCTCAAATTCCAATTGCTTATAATGCCAACCCTGCCACGAGAAAAGCTCAAACTGTTAAATTTCGGGTTATCTTAAAGAAATGGGCTAATATAACAATCAACTGTTTAACACCTGGAACCTCCAGCAGTGTTTACATCCAAAATATTTTGCTATTATTTCAACGCCGGGGGATTAGGTCACTACGTGAATTGGACATGAAGATTTGTGCTAAAACGTTACGTAAAACAAAAACGTTAGATGTTTTTAGACCAACAACCTATCAAGGCTTAAATAAATCAACTTTTAATCAAAATCGTACCAAAAGCACGACACATTTTTGTACTTAGGCTACACTTCAATCATGCCAATAGTGAGATAAACATCTCACTCAGTATGCCCTACATGCATATGGCTAACACTCCCCGAAGTTGAACATGATTGCAGGATTTAATAACGCCAATGCGTTATTAAAGACCACAGACCTCCACAGACCACAGACCTCCGTGGTATTAGTTCTTTGTCCTCTCACCCGCACCCTCCGAGTTCGTATCCCGTGGGTCTGCAACCAGTGAGTTCACAACTGTTCATCAATGGCCGTGACCGTCTTGATATAATGTCCAGCACTGGATGCATGCCTTCGGGACGTTAAACCTTGCTATGCTATGCATCTCATCTCGTTTGTTCCCTGTGTTGCGTAGAATGTGGCTAGTGTACTGAACATACCGTACAAAATTATTCAAGTCACATTAACTTTATTAAAATCCATTCTAATAATGATCTTTAGTGCACGTACTAAATAATTCAATTGTGCCTACGCGGTCGTACGCACTGATTTGAACGATTCTGTGGATCATGTTTTTGTTTTCATTGGGCTGTATGCGAATGCACGCGTGGCTTGTATAATACCCATCGAAATATTCACACTGTACCCTACTGTGTTAAGCCAAGAAGCGTAAATCAGACGAACTGCGTCAGATAAGCATTTACAATCCATGCAATAACTGAATAAGCGCGCATCGAAGGGTTTTAAAAACAAGTAGCGCGTTTTGTATGTGTCTGTTTGCGCATCCGCGCTCTAGTGACATTTCAACATAAAGTCCATTGTTACATCATCCAGCACAAAATGATTATGACGGAAGAATTAAGTGCAGTAATACCCAAAACAAAACTGCAAATACTAATAGATCCGCGTTACCATTGTTTTCAATACTACGCCATTGCAACTCGATAGTCAGCTAGCTTACACCATTCTGCCTGTTTGAAGGGAAGATGGATATCAACATTAGGAAAGAAGACTATTAGGCCTTTCAGCAAAATGATTTTTTTAACGACTATTTTCGTTCTTTTACAAGCCTACAAACTTTATCGTCGACTAACGAGGTAAGTTTTTCCTTAGATGAACCAGATTACTGATAGATAGGGCATTACTCGAAAGATAGATACTTTCATTTTGCACAAACCTTATTATGTTATTACTCAAAATTAAATACCCCGACAAATGCTACACGGTTTGCAAACTTTGTACAAAGTTTCTGCAAACGTGCATGCCTTATGTTATTACCATTATGTTATTACTCATGTGAACAAGAATGCAATGATCTGATGATTGAACGGACTTAACGCAAACTGAATGAAAACTGTATCGGACTGATTCGACTCCTTTGACATGTTTTATGCAAACCTGAGCCGCTAAGCAAAAATGCGTGGGCGGGATGGGATGGGAGAGGAGTGGGATGGGAGGGATGTGGGATGGGAGGTGGGTGGGGTGGGATGGCAGGGGGATTTAGGAAAGAACGTTCGTTTCTCCTAACACGAGAACTGTACATCTTGTATATGTCATCTGCCACCATCTGTTGACCAACATTAAAGAACCTTTATCCTGAAATTATTTAGCGTATGAAATTTGTGCAGATTCCAATTTGCAAACTAGAAACTCAGTGGGCCTATGTTTTGTTCGTAAACCTAGATGAAAGCAATCGGTCTTAGTCTGTATAGTTCAGTTGTACCAGCCATGGGTAAAGGATCACAAAATTTGCAAAAACCGTCGAATTTCTAAATTAGTTCCAGAGTAGCCATATTTCCTCAAAATATCAGACATTTCCCACAAAATCAATGAAGTTTTGCTTAATATATCCGACATTTTCATCAAAATTTTTAAATGCTTCTTCGACTTTTTCCGACTGGGGTGTAGCCAGGATTTGGACATTTCTATGGTTTGAAAAGAACCTAAAATTGTGGAATCGGTTTTAACTGTTTAAATGAAATTGAAGAAACATTTCACTGTAAATAGGTAAAACGGTATCTCAGAACGCTTCTCGAGACTTCACGGAAACACAATTTACTACACAATTTTTCGATTTTGTTGTTCCCCAGGTCAAAGATCTTTTCTATTCTCCTATTAATAACAACAATTGACTTGAAAGTGGCACAGGTCTATCAGCAGTGGCGTTTGCCAGAATAACATTGTTAGGGGGCAACAATCCTCTCCAGAAAGTAAAGCTTTAAACAGTTCGAGAGCAACCCAAAAAACTGGGTACTTTGAAATACCCAAAAAACTGGGTACTTTGATGTATTACGTTATTACATGAGCCTACACATTTGACTAGCCCACACTAAACATATGGGGTTTCCCATTTTCCGCTCCGGATTGTCCAAAATTTCACTGAATATCCTGAAATTTTGGAGACGGATAGTAAATAAATATTAAAAACTTTTTGCAATTGTTTTTTAAAATTCATCGTCGCCTTCTTGAGAAAATGAACAAAACAGACTGCCCATATTTTATGGTATTTATTTCCTCAAAAAGACGACCGTGAATATTAAAATGCAGCAGCAGAAAGTTTTGAACATCTGTTTACTATCCGTTTCCAAAATTTCAGGTTATCCATTAAAATTTTGGACAATCCGGAGCGAAAAATAAGAAACTCCATATGTTTAGTGTGGGCTAGTCCAATGTGTAGGCCCATGCGATGACGTAATACATAAAAGTACCCAATTTTTTGGGTATTTCAAAGGACCCAGTTTTTTGGGTTGCTCCCGAACTGATAAAGGTAGAAATTTTCAACCAAAAAATTAATATGTTTAAATTTGCGGGTACTCCATAAGTGTACGTAGGATCACTTCTCAGGGGGCAAGAACCCCCAACATTTCCTGGTTAACAAGTGGGAAAATCGCACAGGTAATTTAGTTTTCACAGTTTGCTGTTAATCGGGAACTTCAATTTTCGAGAATTTTTTTTTCGTTTTCGGGAAATTTCCTTCATTTTGGGGAATTTTCTACAGCTTATGAAAAATGTTGCCATATTTTAACCTAATTTCCGTATAGTTTTACCAACATTTTCTTCAATTTTCCTTCAATTTTACCAAATTTTATTTTAGTTTTACCAAACTTTCCTTCGATTTTACCCATTTTTCGGGAATTTTTTTTTCAGTCAATGGAAAATGTTGCCATAATTTAACCTAATTTCTAATAATTTTACGAAGTTTTCCTTCATTTTACGAAGTTTTCCTTCATTTTTACGAAGTTTTCCTTCAATTTTACTAAAATTTCCTTCAATTTTACTTCAATTTTACCAATTTTTAAAAGATTTATTTTAATGATTTCCTAATTGTATCTCTCAACTTGCAAGATAGAATCCAACCGGGACAGTAAAATCCTCTCAGGAGAGTTTTCTCCTCGCCCTTCCCCTCCCCCTCTACACACACACTTCATATGCCTGCAACTCTCCACTCGGTTGCAGTGTAGAATGGCAGCACTGGACCATTTTATGACCGAAGAATACTGAATTGACATATGATGAATTATAACTTGGTATGGAACCAAATTAATTGTTATGAGATCTGGAGGTATGAGCCCTGGGGTTCAAAATGTATGTTTCCTACTTATATAGGATTCATCATTTTTAATATACATCATTAGGAATTGGGGGCATGTGTTTGGGTGAGGGGGCATTGCCTCTGGCCCCTATGGCTACGTCACTGTCTGTCAGCCTGTAGCGAGATTTTTTGTTTTATTGTGAGCGAGATTGTTTTATGTGAATACATTTACATTTTTGTTTCTCTTGACCCCGTGCATGCATGCTGCCATGTTCCGGGGCACTTTTCCTAAAAGGTCATGCATGGCTGCTCTAATATCACTGAATTAAATTTTGCCATAAACTGTTGTCATACAATACGTTGAAATATTGTTCACATTGCATAAGATAGATGTATCAAGGAAAGATTATAACGGCAACCTTCTGCTCGTTTGTTCTACAGCAAAGATGCCTCAACCCCTACCAGACAACGATCACGTGAAACTTCTGTCTCTGATTCTGCATTGGTGGAGCGCGAGGAGACGATACAGGTAATATATATATATATATATATATATATATATATATATATATATATATATATATATATATATATATATATATATATATATATATATATATATATATATATATATATATATATATATATATATATATATATATATATATATATATATATATATATATATATATATATATATATATATATATATATATATATATATATATATATATATATATATATATATATATATATATATATATATATATATATATATATATATATATATATATATATATATATATATATATATATATATATATATATATATATATATATATATATATATATATATATATATATATATATATATATATATATATATATATATATATATATATATATATATATATATATATATATATATATATATATATATATATATATATATATATATATATATATATATATATATATATATATATATATATATATATATATATATATATATATATATATATATATTATTTATAAAGAGTGCAGGAGTAGACACGGTTGAGTTGGGGGTCGTAAACTTTAGATTGTTATCCTTGCATTTTTTTAAATCAAAACCAAATGGTTAACTTTTCACTTACCGATTGATGGTCGGTAAATTCATTATCAAATTTTCAAACCCGTAGTCATGGACCATCAAACATTTTTTTAATAAAAAATGGCTGATTGGTTTGTTTACCAAGGTTTACAACATATGTATACCACCATTGGCGTATTTACATCAAGAAGTACAAGGATTTTTGTATTTAGCAGTGGTGGAGCACTAGTTAAAGATCCACCGGGAATCGGAACACGGGAGGCTGAGGTTTGGAAGCTGAGCTCTACACTGCCACGGATGAATCTGAAAGATACGCAATTCCGATTGAAGACTCAATTTGAAGTCATCACACGTCATATACGAGATTAATTGACAGGTATTCATGGTAACCAGTTCGATTTTTCAAAAGTATACAATCCACGCTGCATTACCCACAAACACCAGGCTTAGATACCCCCAAATGTACCGGAGCATATTTTTGGAGACCACAAAAGTAAAATGACCCTAAAAACATAAGTATATGGGTAAAACTCGACTCGAAAACCCATGCTTGACAATGGCGAAAACGGTATAAATTGGACTAAAAATAACTAGAGACTTTAATTTTGCTCTTTAGAATTTTTCAAGATATGAGGGCCTTCAAATGTTAATTTGCCCCGGACCCTCGCAATTCTCTCAGCGGCCCTGCAGACGTGCCATAATGATGTTCATGTATATATGTGAAAATGGATGACAAAAAGTGTTCGCAGCCGGGGTCAACTAAGACCGAGAATAGGTAACGGTATTGCATAAGGACCTGAAAGTGTAATGTCGGATTTTCGTTTTCCGGCATAAAAAGGCAAAACAAAAAACACCCAATATCCTTAACCCAGGAAATGTAATGTCCGCTCGGGAATTTATTCAAACCCCATGATTTTCTCTCAGCTGGTAGCATTTATAAAAGTACATAGGCGGCTGAAGATATTTCCTATGAGAGGGAAAGAGGAAGGGGGGAAGGGGAGGGGGGGGGGGGGGAGCTTATAACTCATAGTCCCGCAAGAAATTTCGTACCTTTAATTTTTTGTTACATGATTCAAATAAGTGCTTTATACGATTACCTCACTTTAGCCCTCTATTTTCTTGGACAAAACTCGTTGGGACACCCCCGTTCAATATTGGTGAAATGTGTGAAAAATGTTGATAATTGCTTTCCATGTCTCTGCATTTGCTAGCGAAATATTTTAACAACATTGAATACAGCGCACGGGCAGACGGGAGGGAGTAAAAAAAAAGAGGGGGCTGAAAAAGCTGTACATAAATATTCAAAATAATACGCAAACTTTCCGGTAAGCTGTTAAGTGTCCCAACACTTTTGTCCAAGATCAGATGATTGTCTGAGAATTGTCATTGAGTGGAAATATCGTAAATGTTAATGGAAAAATAGTTTTATGTAGGAAAGTCATGATATTTTTTTCAAAAAGCAGACATTCAATTGTTTCGAGAATTCAGGACAATACAATAAATGTCATTAACTTCTTTTGAACCATGCTATCTTAAGTAGATAGGAAATGTTTTTATTTTTTTATTTTTAATTCGCCTTGCAACCCACATTTCAGAATGTCCGAGTGCTTTATTCTTGGCCACTGCATTGGTCTACGCATTTTGAATTGCAAGGAAATGATGGCAGTTAGCAGTTAGAGGTGGGGATGGGGTCAGTGGGGAGAAGAGAAGTGGCTTAGATAGAGGCTGAAATGATGGCAGTTAGGTAACGAGTGTTTCATTTTTTTTCTTCAGATTACAGAATGTAAACCTAAAGTAGTTTCGACATGCGTATATTGCTGTTCTAATATTATTATGAAAAATAAGGTATAAGAGTAAGAATACGGTAACCAGGATGAAAAAGTAACAGTTCAATCAAATTTGATGAAGTAAAAGAAATATGACCCGATTTTGTAAATAACACAAACTGTTAGATTCCATGTTTATAAATTAGACATGTGCCACACTCTCCCCTCAGCTAACCGATTACGAAATTTGTACTTGATTATTTTGTCTTTTATTTGAAAAAAGTGAATCAAATGTATACGTTTCCCGTATTGAAATTGTAGTGACAAAGTGGAAATAGTCGAATAAAGTACATACACAATTTGAAAAGGAATTTCTTCTTAAGATAAAAATGCTGTCAAACGTTTTACCACAGATTATACAAAGTCATATTAAGCTGTTGAGTACAGTCATCTCTACTCTATTTTCTAGTAAAACGTGGGTGGCGCTGGTTCAGTGAAATAATGCAGCTTTACATTAAGTTCCAGGTGCCATTGCCTCCCCTTTATCAACAGACCCGAACTTTCATAACAAAGTCAAACACTATCCACATACGTCAATAAGCCCCTTAAATGTTCAGCAAAAAAAAACATACATTTTTTCAGTCAAGTTATACTGCACATGTTAACTTTTAATATGATCATGATTTTCCAATCTGAGGTGCTAATGGCTCAGTGGTTAAGGAATAATGCTCGTATTTGAAAGGTGCCGGGTTCGATTCCCGCCGCATTGTCTTTAAGCACTTTACTTGCTTCAGTACACTCAGAGTTAAACTGTGATGGTCTAGAAGTGGTCATGTGCTCTCATCCGCTTGCGCCATAGAGATCGGGGATAAGAGCCTAATCAGCTAATGGCTCGGATAAATTTTCACTGGTAAGATAAATTTCCATGAAAAGTTGCTACTAATATGGAAATTCCCTTCAATTTCAGAGAGATTTCCTTCATTTTCGGAAATTTTCATCATTTTCGGGAATTGTTGTGTCTTAGAAGTTGAAGGGTTTGAATTCAAATCAAGCACCTGGTCCAAATGGTATACATCCTGCTGTCTGACGTGAGTGTTCTGCCGTTCTTTCTGCTCCCTTGCAGTATTATATTTTTCAAAATGCTTTGATGTTGGTGTTCAGGTGTTGTTCCTAGTGAAATTGGAGAATTGCTAATGTCACTCCTATTTTTAAAAAGAGTGACAACAGTTTGCCTTGTAACTAAGGGTCAGTGAGTCTTACTAGTGTTGTGTGCAAGGTCATGAGGTCCATTGTTAAGGATGTTTTATTAGATTATTTACTGGTCAATGGTTTGTTGAATTTGTTCCAGCATGGGTTCTGACCTAAGAGGTCATGTGTTTCTAATTCATTGGAGTTTCTTGACGATTTTACTAAACTAGTTGATTCTGGTCATAATGTGGATGTTATCTATTAAGATTTCCAAAAGGCATTTGATAAGGTTCCGTTAGGCAGGTTCATGATGAAAACAAAAGCACTTGGTGTGGAGGGAAAGTGTGCTAGTTGGATAAATTCTTGGTTAGTTGACAGGTCACAAAGAGTTGTTGTTAATGGTGAAATATCTCCATAGAAGGTTACAAGTGGTGTTCCTCAAGGGTTTGCATTGGGTCCGCTTCTTTTCTTAATCTTCATTAATGATAGTAATGTTTCCCTTGGTTCGAGGATTTGTAAATTTGCTGATGACACTACGCTGTACAGAATTGTTGACAATGCTAGGGATTCTTTACTGTTGGAAAGTGATCTGGATAAGTTAGTTTCTGATCAAGAAAGGGATTTAGGTGTTGTCATTACTAGCAATCTGAGCCTTTTAAATAGTGTGCTCTGGCAGCTGCGAGGGCAAATAGGATGCTTGGTTTGATTAGGATTTTTTTTCTTGGTAGAGAGGTTGTTCTTAATTTGTAGAAGCAGTTAGTCAAACCACACCTTAAGTATGCTATTCAGGCTTGGAGTCCCTTTTATGAGAAGGAGAAGTTAATTTGGGAGCAGATTCAGCGAAGAGCCACTAGAATTATTCCCGAAGTAAGGAAGCTAGGTTGTGAATTCTTGGTTTGACCACGCTTAAGTTGAGAAGAGAATTTGGCGATATGATTCAGATTTTTAATTTCCTATCTGGTAGTGATACTTTGACTCCCTGTTATTTTTTGTATGTTTTACCTAATCCTCATGTGACACATGGGAACAGTTTGAAGTCGATCAAAGAATTCCCACGGAGAAATATTCGGCGTTTTAGCTTTTCGCAAAGAGTTCTTAATGAGTGGAATGGCTTTCCTAAGCTTGGTTTGGTCTCTTGAAGCTTAACGGCACCGTGACAATCAGAGTGAAATGTGCCAAGAGAGTGTTAAAAATCTAAGGTGCAAGAATTAGGACAGAGAGGAATGGGAGAGGGGAAGGGGAGAGGGAGGAGAGATAGGAATAAATAAGAGGAGCAGTAAAGGTAATAGAAAGAAGGAAGGCAAGAGGGTAAGGTAGAGAAGGGAAGTTAGGGTAGGATTAGATCAGGTAGAATAAGTTGTTGTTGTGCTGGAAGGTGATGATGTTGCAGGAGGGATTGTTCTTGAAAAGATCAGAAATGGAAGTAAAGAGGAGGGGGGGCGGAGTTCAGGTATAAGGGTCATGTTAAGAGGATATGCTTGATTGAGAGATCGGTATCGCAAGAAGGGCAGAGAGGAGCAGGGCAGCCAGAAAGGAGGTGAGGGTGGATGAGAAAGTAGTGACCGAGGCAAATGCGGGTAACAACAACGTCCTCCCTGCGATTGCGACTGTGCAGGGGAGGGTTGGTCTCGACTTTGGAATTGATGGTGTATAGTTTGTTACTAGTCTCGAAATCCCACAAATCGTGCCGGGTCTTTCTGCTGTAGCTGCAAATGGAGAAACGGAGGTCAGAATGCGGAATGGGGATAGGAGAGATGTGGTTCGACAGTACATTGTCGGCTCTGTCGGCCCTCTCGTTGCCATGGATGCTGACGTGTCAGCCTAAGTGGGTAGTTTGCCTAAGTGGGTAGTTAGCTCTGGACGTCTTTGATTTTGTTGTTGTGGTGGTGGTGTTAGTTTGGGCTTTTTATGGGGTGACTGACCCTTCTTAGCCTGTCCTCTTGTTATGTTATGTTAAGTTGGATTGTGTAAGCATGCACATATCTCTTTACCATGTTTTAGAATCGCCCGGCGGAGTCCCAATCCCAAGCGATACCCACAAATACAGATGAAACTTTCGGGAGACACAGGCGAATAGGACGTACCTCGTATGATGTTGCTATCTCCGGAGAGCTGCTCGCCCTTCTGCGAGAAAACGAAGCAAAGAGACGGGTTTTAAGCGACAGCACCATGGAATCAAGAAGAAAGTACGAGTCAACGAAGAGGGTATGTATGGTTTATATTGCATCGTTGAATTTGTAACCTATCTGTAAATTCCATTGAAATGTCACAATTTATCATTTACAGCAGTCCAGTGCAGTTCCTTCAGTTAGCACAGAGAGGTACAAGTGGTGGTGGTAGTGCAAGGGGAGGGGTAGGAGCACTATTATCTCATCGGCGTAGAAAGATATTTGACATTGTTTTCGTATCAACAAATATGTCATGTCTAAAATTTATTTGTAAAGGTCCCTAAAATTCCAAATTTTGGTAAATGTTCTAGAAAATTGCCCAAAAATGAAGAACATTAAAATTTCCCGACAATTAAAGAAAACTTGAAAAAAAAAAAAAACACACAAAATGATATATATATATATATATATATATATATATATATATATATATATATATATATATATATATATATATATATATATATATATATATATATATATATATAATATATATCTAAATATACATATATATATATATATATATATATATATATATATATATATATATATATATATATATATATATATATATATATATATATATATATATATATATATATATATATAATATAATTATTCAAAAAACCAGAATTATTCAGAAACAAAAACAAAAATGTTTAGTGGTCCTGATGCATTCTTTCATTGTACGTTGATATTCAAGTTTTGCTTACTAGCATTGCATATCATGAAATATGTTAGATAACATATACTCATAAGCCATGGTTACCATGCACATCAATAAAATAGAACCTGTTGCCAACAGAGCAAGTATGATGCAAAACATGCATACGATTGCACATTAATTACTGTTTCAATAATTTCCCATAAAGCCTCACCTTCATGATATCAGTACCAGACCAATCGGTCACAAATAACTAACATGTGTGTACCACATATGATATGTTTGCGGTGTGTTTACAAAGTTTTTTGAGCATTTCATATGGCGCTGCTCGGTTGATTTTCAAACTACCAAAATTTTCTCACATTAATGCTGTTTTGAAGTCCCTTCACTGGTTACCAGTCAAACAAAGAATTGATTATAAAATTATTTTACAAGTTTTCAAGTGCATTAAAGGCCTTGCCCTAAATTATTTATGTGAAATGGTAGTTAAAAAACCATCCCGCTATGACTTTCGTTTCAAGTCCCTATTTGTTACCCGTATTGAGCATAACACTCATGGTAAAAGGGCCTTTGCTTATAAAGGTCCTTGGGTGTGAAATTCACTCTCAACTGAACTCAAATGTATTGATAATGTATCTCTGACCTCCTTCAAAATTAAGCTTAAAACGTTTTTGTTTAAAAAGACATTAATATAATGTGCAGCTTGATCCATTGTATTTCCATTTATGTTGTCATTTCTGTATTCTTATTTTTGTTTTCGTATCTAATTTCCTTGTATGTAAAGCTCTTTTGAATGTTTTTACAAAATTAGCACTATATAAATTTATGTATTATTATTATTAAGGCACGTATATTTGTGATATAACTTGTTGACAACATAAGTGTACACACTAAATAACAAATAAGATGCAAGTATGATGCAAACAGCTGAGACATATGGTTGCTATATATTTATAACTTTTTCAAGATTTTTTAATTCCCATCTCCCCATTTAGCAATATACATTACATCACCACTAAAAAAATATAAAAAAATCGCACAAACAGACAATGGGTTATCTGTGTACTACATATGACCTGTATCCAATGCATTATCCTTGTGTTACTGTGTTAATTATACACTTTTCAGCAAAACCATATCTAGCCCCGCCCTACTATGTACATGTATATTTATGATATTCAATAATTTTATACCATGAATATATATTCACTAGCTAACAACATACATATACCAAGTATGAATCAAAACAGATGTGTAGTTGTCAAAATAGAAGCATTTGAAGATTGTTTCATTAAGCCCCACCCACTCATTGAAATGCGTGACATCACCACCAAAACCTATAGGACACATGTACAGCCCATGGGCTATCTGTGTTCCACATGTGAAACAAATCTAGTTTACAAATATTTAAATATCGTATTTACAACGTCTTTTCAGCATAATAATATGAGGCCCCGCCCACTATGCATATTAATGAGATTCAGTGTTTTATACCATGCATGAATATGTACACACTAGCAGACTAGCTAACATCATAATTACACCACAAATGATACAAAACGGAAACGTGGTTCTTAAAATATGAGTATTTCAAGATTTTTGCATTAAGCCCAGGCTACTCATGAATATGCATTACATCACCACCAAAAACAACAGGGGAGCATGGGATGTATGTGTGCCACATATGACATGAATCCAGTGTATTGTTCTTGAGATATTGTGTTTCAAGCTCTTTTCAGCAAAATTATATTAAGCCTGACATCTGCGAACTATGGCCTATGTACCATATATAACATAAACACATAGTGGCGTTCTGCAGATTTCGTGTTTACAAGCTCTATTTGACAAAACCACGTTACGCCCCGCTCACTACACATTTGAATGAGACGCAATGTTTTGATACAATGAGCATGTGGACCCTAGCTAACAACATACATTATCATACTAAATATGAAAGAAAAAAATGTACAAACGGTTGTTGAAATATGAGCATTTCAAAAAAATTACATTGTAAGCCCTACCTACTCATTAATCTGCATGACATCATCACCAAAACAATAGGGCATATCTTTGGACCATGGGCTATCTGTGTACCACATATGACATGATTCCAATGTACCGTTCTTGAGATATTGTGTTTGCAAGCTAGGCTTAACACACACATATACATACACAAGTACGACAAGCAGACTAGATAGGTCCCTGATGCTGATAGCATCGGAACCAAAAATGTATCACTGCTTGATAGGCTTCTTCAGATAGAAGAATGACAAGATAAAAGGAAATGCAAGAGATGTATATTAATTTATTTTAGTTTTAAAATGTACCAGACTATCAGTCTTTAAAGATGGTGGGCTTTCACCATTTAAAGAATTTTTCACTTGTAGTGACATTACCTGGTGAATACAAGAGAGAACAACTTACTATATGCCTCCCCCCCCCACACAGAGAGACCCCCCCCCTCCTTTCCCCCCACAAAACACACACACCCAATCTGATTTCTTGCTTTCTTTAACAGGATGCATGTACAGCAACGAAAGACATTTCAGGAAACCAAATGAGAACCAGAGATCTCCAAGAAAATAAGGGGGCGCTTTTAATGACCGTGAAAGAAGAACAGGAAACAAATCAAACCAAATCATGGCGGGGAAAGTTCTTTTGGAAAACTCAGAGCCAATTTTTGATGTACTGTTTGTTCAACACAGTTGTCGGATAATTATCTATTTGGGAATGTGCCTTTCTTTTGTATTCCTGGTAATATTCACGGCTGTATCCATTTTGAAACTTGTGTTTTAGGTAAAGATAATTGAAAAACATTCAAAATACTGGAACTATTCTTACAATTTCAAATTTTGCTGGAAAAACTGAAATATCTGTCATGCAAGAATAAACATTCAATCGTGTATTTCACTATTTTTTTCTCCAATTTTTTCACAGTAATTTTGTTCGAAATCACTTTCAATTTCAGTGAGGATTCCTCCTACCAACAACCAAAAATAAAATATAACAAAGTCATAGGATTTTTTTTAAGCTGACCCATTAAAAAGCCTAATATAAATGTAGAAGGGGAGGGACATCAGGGACAAAGAAAATACTTAAATTTAAAACTTTCAAATTTTGCTGGAAAAACTAAAATGTCTGTCATGCAAGAATAAAATTCAATCATTTGTGAAGAAACGACAGAAATCATACTAATTGTGCCGTCACAGCCTCAGCTTCCTCAAGTCTTTATGTCTTCTTTCATAATTTGTCCTGTAATTTTGTGGCTTACATCCCTACCCCCGTCCACTTTCCTAAAAATATCATCTAACATTCAAATTTTGTGATGTGAAGTACTAAATAACCCACTGAATCTGTAGCCTATGGCGTAAACATCTTTTCTAATTTTCACCACAATCAAAAAGTGTTGTGCTTCCGATCCTTTTTTTCATATGCTGATTGATTTGCAAGTTTTGAATAAACTGTCATGTCATTGCATATCATGAAATATTTGTTCCAGAATATTTATTCATAAGCCACGACCAACATGCATGATGCAGGTCAATAACATAGACAGGGTGTTGACAACACTAGTATGTGCACAATAACAATATTATCATAGCAAGTATAATGCAAAACAGACATACGGTTGCTCATGTATCATATTTGAAGAACTTTAGGTTAAGCCCCACCTACTCATTGATATAGCATAGCATAGCAATATTTAACGTCCCGAAAGCATCCAGTGCTGGACATTATATTAAGACGGCCACGGTCTTTGATATCCAGTTGTGAACTCACTGGTTGTAGACCCACCAGGATTTGAACCCGGGACATGCAGGTGAGAAGACAAAGCAATAACTACTACACCACGGAGGTCTATTAATATGCATGGCATCACCACCAAAACCAAAAAGGCACAGTCACATACCATCGGCTATCTGTGTATCACATATCTTGAATCCAGTTTATCATTCTTTAGATACCGTGATTACAAGATTTTTTCAGCAAAGTCATATTAAGCCCCGCCCACTATGCATACTAATGATATTCAATGATTTCATACCATGGACATGTACACATTAGCAAACATCATAACTGTACCAAATATGAAACAAAACATATAAGTGATTGTTATAATATGTGCATTTCAATTTGTTTACATTAAGCTCCACCTACTCATTAATATGCATGACATTATTACCAAAAAGGCACATCTACGGACCATGGGCAATCTGTGTATGATGTGTGACTTGAATCCAGTTTATCTTTTTTAGATATCGTGTTTACAAGCTCTTTTCAGCAAAATCATTTTAAGCCCCGCCCACTTGGCACATTAATGAAATTAAAAGTTGTTATACTGTGGACATATACATACAAGCCAGCATGATAACTGTACCAGATATAAAACAAAACATATACGCTTGTTAAAATATAGGCATTTCAAGATTTTTACATTAAGCACCGCCTACTAATCAGTATGCATGACATCGCCACCAAAAACAATAAGGCATATCTACAGATGACGTAATATTTATGCTGGGCAAGATTGTTCATAAGTTTAAAACACTTCACAGTATAAAACAATGCACGCAGTCTTTTCCTTGTGCACATGCAAAAAAAACACCTTACACTTCACGGCTTAATCAACGCACGCAGTCTTTTCCTTGTGCACATGCAAAAAAAAACACACCTTAGGCTAGATATTAGCTAGTAATGATTGTTTGCATAGTGTATCATGATAATCCCGTTTGGTTGTTTAGACTTGTCACCGTCCCACACCATTGTCTAAGGACCATCCGAATAAATCTGCATGTAATAAGGCATATGCTTTTGAATCTCCTCTGCATGTTGGGTGGTGTACGGGCCTTTTGAATGGACTCCCCATTCTGTACATTTTGACAAAGCTTTACCAACCACTGCATCTCTGTTTGCGGGCATACTCCCATTGATTTTTGCTAATTTCCCCTTTCTCCCACTCTACTCTTTTCATACCCACAACTACGGCCAGATGCAGACAACAACTATTGGTGTTGATGGATATTACACCAGCGATAGCCGTCCCAACCTGCTTCCCACTCCCCGCAGGCATCCTCGCCCGGGAAAGACTAATGTTACAGTTACCGTTTAGAGTGAAAGAGCGCTTGCTTTGCATGACACGCGAGATTGCATCGAGCACCCTAGCCATAGAGAATTAGGACAAAATGTCGTGGGGATCCAAATCAGATAGTCGAGTTTGTTTGAGATTTATCCAGACGGCTTTCTACGACACGGAGGTAAAGTCCGTGTCGTAGAAACCCGTCAAAAAGTTCTTGAAAATTGAATCAACATTTTTTTAAATACCTGCAAGCACATTCCGTTCATCGTTTATGAAACTTTGAATTGTCAAGGGTTTGAATGCCACGAGCCATGTTTGTTGATGAAATACTGTAAACTTTCAAATTGGGCTTCAGACAGATCTATGGCCGACTCCATGTGTATATCGAAATATTCTGATCGACTTCACATTTTCCACGTAAACACCTGCCAAAATGGAGAGGGAGATCCATGTATAACGTATTGTCATGCTTATACACCCAAATATCATTGGAGTTCTTTGTCCAATCCCAGCGTTTCAAAGCTAGACTTAAACGTGTATCCATCATAAAATAAAATAAATATGAAAAAGTAAATAAATAAAAACAAGTGTTGAAAGTTTGTTTAAAGGGACCAACAAAAGTAGCTGAAATTGTAAGCAATATATATTTTTTTTATAATTACAAATAAACGTACGGTTTCAAATAGTTTCTGCGCATAACATCCTATCAAAATCACATCTGAGTCACCCAACGGCAAAACTCGACTGATAAAATCTCATAAACTTTCACAATTCTTATACCTGTTACACATCTACACCATTTTATGTCAAAATTACAGCATTCTTTCAAAAAAGCCGGCTAAACAAGTTTTTAACATTGTTCAGTCTATTTCTTTCACAGGCTTTTATCCCCACAAAATAACAAAAGGTCTTTCTTTTTTTCCCTACAAAATATTTACATATTGTTCAATGACAGTCCTTCTTAAACTGTTTTTTCACACGACCCCGTTTTCCAAAACAGTCCTTTTTTTCAAGTTCCATTTTTTAGCCAAAGCAAAACCTTCACAGCGTCGCTTTTTACTGTAATAGTAATTACTGTTAAGGCCGTTACACACTGAACGCGACGCGGATTTTTTTTTATAGATAATCATAAAGGAAACAAATATTATAATATGCTTTGACGTTTTACTTACATACGATGAAGTTTACAATTGAGGCTTTATGGTAACATTGGAAAATTTGTTAGAAATGCTTTTTTGTTCAAACTGTGGAGAAATTCGCTTTAGTGGGGCGAGTTTGTAGAAAGGCCCCTTTTTCAGTTATCATTTGAACAGCCATGCGATGACAATCCTCCTCTGAAAAAAAAGAGGTAAAAATGTTTATTTTCCTTTACTTTATTCAAGTTTGTTTAACAAACCGCTCGCCGCATCGTGTTCGGTGTGTAACGGCCTTTACACACACACACACCTTTTATATAACGATAGCAATTTTTTTAACAGAGTGAAACTAGCATCACCTAAATGAAACAAACTATTAATGGGATTACTTCCTGAACATCTAAAAAAGTTATGAGTGACCGTAACACCTGCAATTATTTCATCAAAGTGACAGTTATACAATTCGCAGACCTACAGACCCCTCTCTGCCTCTCTCTCTCTCTCGCATGTTTCATAATACCTCACTACTTCTAAGTTTTACACAACTAATGATCAGAAAATACAAAGAGTTGATTTACAAATAGGAGCTGTGTCAACACACTTCATCATTGATACTAATGTTCGGACACTTGGTTTTTCTCTGCAATCTATTGATCATCCAGGCGCACATATCTGTCCTTTTGCTTAATGGTACGAAACACAGCAACCGTTTCACCTTCGTCGTTGACTTGATTTGCAATACCAAGGTGATCGTTATTTTCCACCGTGGTATTCCACGCGTAATGAAACACCCCTCGGTTTTTGGCACAGCAGAGCAAATGAGGCAGCAACATACACTGTAAATTGAAGCAAGACGTATGTACTTGGGACGGCTGTACCATCGAGCATAAGTCTGTCCATGTTGTTGAACGCGTCCGAGCGAAGTCTTTTGACCCCGCGTTCATCAAGGTCTGTCACCATATCGGACAACATGTAACCGTTTAATTTTACAGTGGACGCCAACTTACTTATTTCTATCAATATGTCTTCGAAGGGCTGTTCTTCTCCACCATCACCTTCGACCTACGGTTCCATCCCTTGTTAAAAATAAGGCTTCTGTGATCTGGACCCGACATCAATAAAAATGTTGCCGGATCCAATTGGACACCGGAAGCAGAATATACCACTTCACTATATGTAGTTGTAATCGATGACTCTAAGATCCACTTTGATGTTGTAGTTGTAAAAACACAGTTTAAGCATGATGCGATTGGTCAATAGGAATGTCCATAAGTCCATCGTATCGACTTGCACGTTTAATCTGGTTTTCATGTTATTCAATCGCTGCAGGCATTTCTCGATCTTCTTGCGAGGTTCACCACAAAACTTTTTATAATCGTTGAACAACAGATTGAGACATTTTCCCTTTTCTTTGCTTCCCATAGCTCCTTTTTTGCCGTATATCGCTTTTCTGAATTGAACGCGAGCCGGTGTGATAGTAAATTTTGCCCCCGTAAATTTAGGCCCACGGTCATTATTTCCTAAGGAATGTCTAATGAATTTGGTCCCCTCCGGACTGATTTATTGGGTAATTTACTTGGTGTGTCTGTACGGTTCTTTTAATTAATTTTGTGTACTGAAGTGATAAGCTAAAACCTAAGTTAGTAATATTTATGTACGGAAAACAGTGCCGCTGTACTCGTAGAATTTGCCCACGAACAGAAAAATGGCTTCCAGTAAGCACTTCGGGGAAAAAGAAATATAATATTTTCTTCGAACTGAGCAGTACCCATCGGGATACTCTTAAGAATAAAAGCGTGCTTTACGCAAAACGGCAGTGAGATTTACCAGTTTACTGTGAAGGGAGAAGAAGGGCTTTTTCTTGCAAAAGGGCGACAAGTTGTTGTCTCATCCGTTGAGAAGAGAAGAAAATGCGTATTGCTTCATTGCGGTGTTGAAGGTAGAATGGGCTAACCAAGGCATGAATTGTCAATTGTAATGACCATTTATGATCTAGATGTCGGGAATAGATAATGTAGTTTCAGAATTGTGAGATTAGGTGATTGTGATATCTGCAGGTGCTTTGGTTCTTTAATGTAGATCCGGGGTTTCGTTTGATTTAAGACGATGGCCGCCTAAAAACAATTCTTTTTGCCCTTCCATTGCTTATATTTAGAAATCTGGCTAATTCCTGGGTAGTGAGTACAAGGATGTCATTATCTTTGCAGCTTTTCCTTAATCTTGTCCGCAAACAACGCATTAATATCCAGGTGTATAACCCGTGAAGGGTTACAGTCAAAATACTTTCTCTTCCGCATTGCAATTGAAGCAATCACACGTGTAGAAATTAGACAGCGCTTGTATCCATTTTTTGAGACTGTGTAAGCCACCAGGAGTGTTTTATTTGTGTAAAGTTTGTGATACTATTTCTCAGAATACAGAGTTTGTTGAACTTGAACGTAAACCTTAAAAGACGTTGTGTCTTTATCATAACTCTAAGCTAGTTATAAAATAGTAATCCACGACAGATTTGGTGTCAGAAGTGGGATGCCGCTTAGGCAGATTTAACCGTTCAGTGAGATAAAATTATTTTGTTGGTGCTGTTCGCCACTTGGAAATAAACAAATAAAACACTCCTGTGTGTGCTGAGACAACTGGCGTGTGGCTTTATCGTCCACCACTTGGACGAGATAGCAGGGAAGCAGTCCCATAACAGTATTGTGACTCGGAATTTGAGGTGCGGCTCTGTAAAATAATTACAAGTATGTCTATCGAAGATTTGACTAAAATTATTGCAGATTCTAATAAGGCCATAGCCGAAAACTTGACGACGGCCTTGAAGGACTTAAAACTACACGTCCAGCCCACGGCACACCTGTCCAAAAATTTTGGGACCCCGCTTAAGCCAGGGGATCCGACCCTGAATGAATGGTTGGACGAATTGAACAGTCACACAAACCAACTTAAACTATCCAAAGAAGAGACAGCCATTATGATTATTGACCATTTAGGAGGTTCCGCCCGTGAGGAAATCCTGTGCTGTTCAGACACCATAAGGAAGGATGGCGACAAGGTCCTCAAAGTTCTGCAAGAGAGATTTGGTCCACAGGAGACGTCCAGTCTCTCGGTGCAGTGTTTCATGGAAGGAGTCAGCTGGATGGGGAAAGCTTGGCCGATTTCAGTAGGAGTTTGATGCGGTTACACAACAGGATGGAAAAAAGCATCATCGACCGCGGAGCGAGAGGCTTTAGAGAAATTGAAAGATGGAGCATTAAAAGAGAGATTCACTCGTGGGGCAAGAGATGCCACCATCAAGAGGAATTTGCGTGGGATAGAAATGGCCTGCGGGGGTAAAAGTTTTAGGGAGATGAGAGAAGAGGTTTTACCTTTTATAGGGACATGGAGCCGGTATATAAGAAGGGTTATGTTAGGGAGTCTAAGGATGAAGTGAGCTTTGGTGGGTGCTCCTCTTTGGGGTCTGCCCATGATTTAGTTGCTCAGCACCCCCTGATTGCTGATCTAGTAAAGGGTTGGCAAGAAGCCCAATTAGTTATAGACAAGCTATCCACTAGACTTGCTAATATAAAGACTAAGCTAGAGCGATTGCTAGATTCTTCCAATGTTGGGGTTAAGGAGGTTGTTCGGGAGAATAATAGAAGTCCGGGTGGGGAATGTTCTGACCCTGCCTTTAGGCGTCCCAGCCGGGTAGTCTGTTATTACTGTAAGAAGGTAGGGCATCTTCAGAAGGACTGCTTTAGACGCAAAAGGGAGCAGTGGAAGGCTGGGGGAGGTGCCGAGGGGACTCAGTCTCTTAGGTATGGGGGTGCTGTAGGTCTGGATCCACAGGCGCCTAGTTTTCAGAGTTTACCCTCCTCTGCTGCTAATGTAAGCAACGTAGCGGGTGTTCCTGCAACCCCAGTGGATAAAACCTTGTTGGATAAGTTAGTCTGTAGAAATCCTACTGATGTAATTGAAATTGCAGGGGTTCCCGTAACATGTATTTTTGACACTGGGGCGGAGACCTCACTCATGTTGTCAACATTTTATGATCATCATTTTGGGGATAGATTAGGTAATCCCCAAGCAATTCGGTCGTATTTGAGGGTGTTTGGTGCGAATGGATTAACCATTCCTATTACGGGGTATGTGGAGTTGCCTGTGGTGTACAAAGGCTGCACAGTTACGGGTAGCTTTCTTATACAGGCTGAGAGGAGTGACCCTTGGGGTTCCTAACCTTACAAGTGCCCAATTATCCTAGGTTGCAACATACTTAGGTCAATGAAAAGACAGATCCCCAATCCTGATGAGAAAGGGAGTAGCCAGTGGGCTTTTATTGTTGAGTATTTGGGAGAATGTAAGTCTGAACACCCATTGGGGGGCGATCTTAATTTCCATTGAAATTTTGCAGGTCAAAAATTGCACAAACTTAGATGAGCCACATTTAAAAAAATGAATGTGTCAAAATTTAAAAAGATGTTTCTTTTTAATGTGAAGTAAAAGAAACATTTGTAGTTAACAGGTGCTTGGGAAAATTGATTTAAACTGGGCCAATATCTGCTTATGATTGGAGGTGGATACTTTTTTGTAAGTTAATAGTGCATATTGGATTTGGGATGATGTAGCATGCATTTTTTTTTTTAAATTTGAGCAGTTTTTCTTTCCATTGAAATTTTGCATATCATAAAATGTGTAAACATTGATCAGCCACACTTTAAGAAATGAAAGTGTCAAAAATTAAAAAGCTTGGGAAAATTAATTTAAACTGCACCATTATTTGCTCATGATTAGAGGTGAATACTTTTTCTGTAAATTAATTGTGCATATTTTATTTGAAATGATGTAGCATGCTATGATGCTTTTAAGCCAATTGAGGAATTGAATGCTGTGGACTTAACCGGAAATGGACCGGTGTTCTGTCCAGAGGAGGTCTTATCTTTCTGCACCACAGAAAGAACTGATGAGCATCAGCCCTGTGGGTTATCAAGCTTGGGAAAGGATTAAGTTTTATCAAAATGAACAAAATGCTGATGATTAGAGGTACTTTTTTGTTAATTAATAGTAAATATTTTATTTAGAGTGATGTAAAATTCTTTCATGGAAATTGAGGGAGGAACAGTTCTATGTGAGTAATGATGGTAAGTTAACCAGGGATAGACTGGTGGCCAGTCCAGGGGAGGAATTATCTCTCATCTTTTGGCATCACAGAAAGAACGATACGCATCAGCTTTGCGAGTCATCAAGCTTGAACTTTTATCCAAATGAACAAAATGCTCATGATTAGAGTTGGGTAGTTTTTCTGTAAATAAATAGTGAATACTGTTTTTGGGATGATGTAGCATGCTTTCAGAAAAAATGAGGAAGGGCAGTGTTAAGTGAGCAATGCTGGGGAGTTAACCGGGGAAGGACTGGTGTCCTGTCCAGGGGAGGTGTTATCTCTCGTCTTTTTGTTTTACAGAAAGAACGGATAAGCATCAGCCTGAATTGAAATTCTTTTGTATATGTACCATCTGCTATAAACTGTAAACCGTGCACATTATTGCCCTATGTCCCATGGCCTAATTGGGTTTGTCTTGCAAACGTTTCAATAGACGTACATTCTCTTCTTGAAACGCTAAAACACGTTCTTCTAATCCCTAACCGAATTTATGGTAGCCATTAAACCAGGTGACCGGGACCATGACAGATTTATTCATAATTAAATCATTTTGTTAAATGTTCTAAAAACTGCAACACCATTAGGTTTCTTGATCAGTTTAACAAGAAAATCTTTCCTGCCAGGCAAAGACACATCAACCGAACCAACCACTTCTAAAATTTTCTTATATTTCTTGAAAAACTTTTCTCCCTCTTTATCCTCGGGTTGCAAAAAAACGATATTCGTGATCCACTTGAAAAAACCAACGTCCGTTTTGTTTAGCATAAATCTGTTCTCTCCCCCCCCCCCCCCTTTATTTCCTTTAACAGCTATACCCGACGAGTTTCTAAAAGGATCCCCACAGGACTATCCATTATATATGATACTATAGTCCGTTCACCTAAAACATATGACTGCAGCCTTATATCTTCAGGGATCTCCAGGCAATTGTCTATGAATAAATACCCGTAAGGTTCCCTTGTCGTTTCTTTATATTCATTAACCATCAGGTCCTCTTTACCCACCTGACTGCCCATCTTATTGATCATTTGTTCGTCCCTATTATTCCTAAATAGAAGTACATACTGTGCATTACGACTGTCTGGCAGTCCTTGAAAAACATGTTTTTAACTATCAACATGACAGACATGTTCAAATGATGAGACCCCTTGGTAAAAAGATCATTACCCATCCCTTTATTTTTACCTTTGGATAAATCACTGAGCAAATCATCAAGCACAATTACAGTATTCTGTGCTTGAATATCTTCAAGTATGTCTATGTCAGGCAGACCTTTAACAAATTCAACAGCGACTTCATTTTCAGTCAATTTGATCTTCAAATAGGTAAACATCATCGCTTGTTTGACACTATAAAACCATTTGATATGTTGAACAGATGGTATGATGAAATCGTTAATCAATAACCTTTTGACGAAACTAGTTTTTCCAGAGCTCGTCTGCCCTTGGATCAACTAGGTGCTGGGATGGACAAATTCAAGTTCATAAGGGGAAATCATTTTTAGTTTCGATCGTTTCTTATCTTGTAATGTACTCAATCAAATAAGGATGTTTCGGGTTGAACAAAGAAGTAACAAGTTTCACCAAAATCCCACACTTTTCTTCTAACGTGCGCTAGGAGTTGTATGTGATAATTTAACAATTCTAAACCTTCAGTCCTAGCATTAAAACCGAGCAATAAAATTTTTGTCAATGTTTTTATGTTTGGTTGCAGAAATCATTTTCTTCTACGCTGAGCCCTCCGTGCTCTAATGCCTTTGATAGTGCCAGCTATCAATGGGATAACAATGGGTAATAATTTAGCTGCTGTCAACGCAGCGGCACCGATCCCTACTAAACCACCAGTTTGTTTCGTCTTCTGCGACGATTTCTTTTGACAACTCTTTTGCGTTTTGAACCCATCTCACTTATATTTCTCACTATTTATAATTTTTAAAAGACCCGAACAAAATTTAACCACTTTTCCTATAATAGACAAGAGCATACAAATCAGGTTCTTTTCTAAACAAGTTGCCCACAGTACACAGTAACTCTTGTATTTCATAGTAGGACTGCTAAAAAAAAAGCAGCAAGCATCAGTTCGTTTTTTGCCATCTTCTATTAATTATTTTTGTTTTTTCCACATTTTATTTTTCTATTATCTTTCGCTGATTTTCCTGTTGGCTACGCGCCTTCATCTGTGGTCTGTCACCGACAACGAGTGAACACACAATTACAATGACGGGGTCGTCACCTGCGTAATCGATTATGATAGAAACAATGCCATCACGAAACGCTTAATACGACCCGGACGAGAACACAGGTACGACATACGGACAGACATAACATCGACAACCAAGTCAATGTCCACGGCCTTTGATAACCAGTTGTGGTGCACTGGCGTGTCTACCCAACCCAGGCTTGAACCCAGGACCTCGTGGTCTGTAGACATGTATGATAACCGCTACACCACAGTAGGTAGATAATGGTCTGTCGCGTTGTCCACAAGGCTTTTATAGTTTTTTCACATTTGTTATTTTCAACGGGGACGTGATGATCCTTACATACCTGCGCTCTAGCTAACATCAAATAACAAATTCAATTTTGTTTAATTGTGTCGCCACGCTGTTATAATAATTATTGACTTCCCGAACTTTGATCTGAGACAATTACATTCACATTTTCGAAAATTAGCCGATATAAACTGGACATAATGATGGATAGCATGCAATAAGCGTTTGTGCGATAAACCATCCATGGCCGAACGACTCACTTGACCAATGGTCGTGGCCTTTTGGTTATAACGATCGAGAAAGGTCTCGTTAACAAAAGCCAATAAATAATTGATCGAGTTTTCCAATCTCCCATACATCACACGAGTTAGATAAACCTGTTCCTTGAATGCTAAACTTTCCATATCATCAATCAAACATTTATTCTTAGTTTCAAGTATCCCTGGGATTTCCAAAAACTCTTTCAACACATCATCAGTATTCTTTAACCCATGCCCTAAAACGTATTCAAATCTCTCTTTCTGAGAATGAATAGCATTGCTGATGTTAGCAAAACCGACAGCGTCAGTAAGCAAACAACCACCGGCCTGTATGGAACGATTGTCTTCATAGAAACCAGCAATCTCACGTACAAAACCAGTAATCTCGGGGGGCTATAACACGCATATGCAAATGTTCACTGATTGTTTCTTTCTGTAGCAGAGCTAAGACACCATTACCCTCACTTTTCAATTCACTTAAGTTTCAGATCATATGCATCAAAAATATATTTCAATGTATCATGCATCCAGCCGTATCTTGTCTCAATCAGAACCGAGTAATTATAGTGCTCAACTGAGACTTCAGGACTTGCTTAGTGACGTTATCCATAATGAAAATTACAAACGATAAACACCACAATTACTCACCCTTTTATACTTTTTTTCAAAGACCACAAAAAAAAGTCCACCACAAGCCCATAACAATAAATTCTTAAGTCAAAAAAAAAAAAAAAAAAATGAACCAAGCACGTACAAAATAAAGTAAAAAATAAAGTGAAGTCCACAAAAATAAAGCCAAATCATCGATCAAACAATCATTCTTAGCTTCAAGATTTTCTTTTTCTTTTTTTTACTTCTTAACTTTATAGCCTTTATATTTGAATTTATTATCGTATACATGTATTTGTGAGAAATATACATAAACTTAATCCAAATGTTCCTATACCTTAAGCGCAGTAAGATTGTAAGAAATATTCTAATCCCCGTAAGAAATGCAACAATCTTATGTACAAGGTCAGTAATTTCAGGAAGGCGATTACACGCATATGAAAACATTCACTGATTGTTTCCTTCTGTAGCAGAGAGCTAAAACGGCACTTCCCTCACGTTTCAATTCAGTTCCCTCACGCTACTTGGTTCCAGACCTATGCATCAACGTACTGATCACTAATAAGTTCTTTTATTATCATTATTATTATTATCTTCCTTATTATTATATCGAAGTACTAAAACGACCTTTTCTCTCACTTGGCACCTCCCTATTTTTTCTAGTAACGGGCCATATGCTATTACTGTGTCGTACAATGGCTAGTATGCTCAATACTATTAGTTTGCTTTTTAGAGTTTTCAAGAAAAAACTCTTCAATACAATCTATCATGAATTCAGCAGCTTTCACGATTCAATGTACATCACCCGTCTCAGTGTGTTTTTTCTTGTCTATCTTTGTAATATATCGTCCGAAAAGTATGAAAAATATTCTTAAGTCCGAAAGTCTCAAAAATATTCAAAGTCCGAAAAGTTTATAAAAAAAACCTATTCAACCATGAGTCATAAAAAAAAGAGAGCCCTTCAATGTACCGGCGCCCTCAAACGTACCAGCGCCCTCAATTAAGAAAAATACCCACTAACCCTGCATATTCTAATCTACCACAAAAAAGCAGCAAAGCTTTCTGCATGCTAATATTATCTGCCATGTCTTAATCTAAAAACCTGTGATATTCAATCAAATTTAAAAAAGGATAAGCAAGTCACCGCCTTTATTCTAGATTTATATACTGATGCAACTAGCACTGCTTTTTTTACAAAATGTTAACACTGTCCTAGTGCCTAGTCTGATGCCCCTCCATGTAGATGCAGTACTTTCATGTTTTATCTGATGTGACTAGCACAGCATTTTTCACACCGTCCTATAATGCCTAGTCTGATGCCATTCCCTCTCCATGTAGATACAGTACTCTCATTTTGTATTTCTAACCACACTATCAAATCACCGCAAATGTTAGGACACTGTCAACCTTCAATCTGAAGTATATTTATTTCTGTCACTTCTCTTTTACCTTTTCTGCCACAACATTTTTTTTCTTAAGTTCTTAATTTACTCGTTATACGAATGCTTATACTAGATTTGCTTTTTTAGAGTTTTCAAGAAAACAACTACAATAAACTCGATTTCAGCAGCTAACATGATTCAATGTACATCAGTGTGTTTTTTTCTTGTCTATCTTTGTAATATATTTTAAGTAAAAAAGACTTAAGTCCGAAAAAATTAAAATTACCTTTTATACACCTACATCATCAGTGACGTCAAATACACAAAATTACAATATATGGGCATGAGCTCCAACATCGCCCTCTATTTATGAGCCTAAAATCCACCCCAAACCATGACCTTTGACTCTACTTGACCTAATTTGACCTCATTTGCATATTTAGCCACACCCCTTTATGATCTCTGTCACCAAATCACTTTCTGTTCCCCACCTAACCCTATCACTACCCCACCAAAACTGCTCAAAAATAGATTATGTCCAAAAAAATGCTCCAAAAATAGATTTCGGACTTCTTAAGTCAGAAATCTTTTTCTTTGAAAAATAGACTTTAAGTCCGAAAAAATTAACAAAACAATTAAGGTATTTCTCAAATCACACTTTTTCTGAAATTTTTCGGGAAAATCGGTTGGGGAATCACCTAATGAATATATATTTACACAAATTTCCCGGGGAACACCTATCAAAAAGCCTGCAAAAACACCCTGTTTTGTGGGTGTATTCGGCTTAGCCAGTATTCACAAACTCCTTACTACTCATCACATGAATTACAATGTCACCTACAGCTTAATTGCAAAATACATCCACGCCTCGCCTTTACTTTTTAATGAATATGTATTTATGCAAATTTCCCGCAAACACCTATCGAAAAGCCTGCAAAAACACCCCGTTTTGCGGGTGTATTCGGCTTAGCCAGTACCCACAAATCCATTGCTACTCATCACATGAATTACAATGTCACCTACAGCTTAATTCGAAATACATCCACACCTCGCCTTCATTTTTTAATGAGTTTGCAGAGAAAGAACATTTTTTACAACAATTGTTTTGCCTTCAAAAATATAACTGCTATACTGAACATGGCTTCTACTTTCACATGAAAACTACCTCTTGCCAGAGATTTTAATTCACGTGGAAGCACTTTTAAGTGACCAATGCCTTTTGATCTGTGTACGTGGCGCTGAATCGCATGTTCAGATACTCAACACTCTCTAAAGGAGGGTATTTTTTAGATCCATCTATACAATCGATGATGACTCCAGTATCCGGATGGCCAAAGAATGCGATCGACTGTCTGTGATGACCCATGCCATCCATACTGTGTGGAAGCATTACACGATGTCTCTGTTAAAAAAAAGAGGCAAATGTTGATAGCTAAGTCAACATAGCACAGAAAAGACTTGAATCTATCTTTGTACCAAGTCTGTATCCAGTTTTCTTTGTAATTAAGATTACTCAATTATTCAATATAGTCACATTGTTTTATTTTTGCGAGGATAGTAATTTGATTTCCCCATCTTACAATGTACTCCTTTCTTAGCAGCTGATATATGCACACAAAAGGTTTGATAAATCTCTGGGCCCCTAGGACAAGTATTTTTTTCTCCACTTTACGTATATTACCGGCAACCAAATCATAAAAGGAGAATACCCATTTGGAGTTGAACAAATGAAATAATTACCCAGAAGATAGAATACATGACAGCAAATTTTTGTGAGGATGAGACAGTAAACTAATGAATCTTAAAGACTGATCAATCTATTTCAATCCGTTTTATTGTTTGAATTTTTATTTGATTTAATTGATGTTATTATTGATCACGAAACATACCCTTATACAATGTAGCTCAAAACATGTAACAGGTTCCTGGGACAACTTTCTGTTCAATCCATTCCTTTCACATACTTGTAAAAAACTGATAGACTACTGAACACTACAGATACCCTTTTAACATGTTGGTTGTTTTAGGAAAAGCAAAAATATTCTTGTACAGCTTTTATGACAGCTCTCAGGCAAGTACATTTTTCAAAATAGATACCATCTGACAAGTGCTTTGTTGATCCTAGAACTCAAATGAGCATAACCTATTTCAGAAAGTATGATAATAATGTTGATATTCCTAAAAAACAGTTATGTCACTACACTGATATTTCTTCAATGGCAAGATACTCATATTAAATGTCCAACGTAACCCACACCTTGCATACAGAAGGAGAACTTGTATTGAATTGTCCCATCAGTTAACGCTCCACCAACTCACAAATGTTTTTGAAGTGCCCTGTGTGCTCTTGAACAAATTAGATTGCAGCATTCATTTTGAGAGTGTGGAGTTTGCTTTGTTATATCATCAAAGATCTTAAAAAGTTAAAACGATAGCTAAATTGTTTTAAAGACAATTGAAAAACACTCATACAAAAACATTACCTAATTAATATAGGTAACAATTGGGGCCACTTTACAGTTGTTTTCAGGTAAAATTTATTCAAGAAAATATACATATATGTATAGTCACATAAGAGCTTTCTCTCTGCATTTCTTGATAAAGTTAACACAATTTTGTACCATAGCCATCTTCAGAAAGTGTAACCTCACACGTTTACTAAGATCAAGAAAATCTATGAACAACACTGAGCTGAAAAGAAAAAAAACAATCACAGGGAATTTGAAATAAATATTTGGAATAGTATCATAAATACTGTGCTGGTTTATTCCCAAGCTGAAAAATACTACACTCACTATATAGAGTCTTCAAACTGACAAATACTACACTCACTATATACAGTCTCCAAGCTGACAAATACTACACTCACTATATACAGTCTCCAAGCTGACAAATACTACACTCACTATATACAGTCTCCAAGCTGACAAATACTACACTTACTATATACAGATTTCAAGCTGACAAATACTACACTCACTATACAGTCTTCAAGCTGACAAATACTACACTCACTATATATAGTCTTCAAGCACTCACTTTATAGTCTTCAAGCTGACAAATACTACACTCACTATATATAGTCTTCAAGGTGATAAATACTACACTCACTTATACAGTCTTCAAGCTGACAAATACTACACTCACTACATATAGTCTTCAAGGTGATAAATACTACACTCACCATATACAGTCTTCAAGGTGCTAAATACTACACTCACTTATACAGTCTTCAAGCTGACAAATACTACACTCACTACATATAGTCTTCAAGGTGATAAATACTACACTTACTATATACAGTCTTTAAGCTGACAAATACTACACTCACTATATACAGTCTTCAAGCTGACAAATACTACACTCACTATATACAGTCTTCAAGCTGACAAATACTACACTCACTATATGCAGTCTTCAAGCTGACAAATACTACACTCACTATATACAGTCTTCAAGCTGACAAATACTACACTCACTATATACAGTCTCCAAGCTGACAAATACTACATTTACTACATACAGTCTTCAAGCTGACAAATACTACACTCACTATATATAGTCTTTAAGCACTCACTATATAGTCTTCAAGCTGACAAATACTACACTCACTATATATAGTCTTCAAGGTGATAAATACTACACTCACTTATACAGTCTTCAAGCTGACAAATACTACACTCACTACATATAGTCTTCAAGGTGATAAATACTCACTCACCATATACAGTCTTCAAGGTGATAAATACTACACTCACTTATACAGTCTTCAAGCTGACAAATTCTACACTCACTACATATAGTCTTCAAGGTGATAAATACTACACTCACTATATACAGTCTTCAAGCTGACAAATACTACACTCACTATATACAGTCTTCAAGCTGACAAATACTACACTCACTATATACAGTCTCCAAGCTGACAAATACTACATTTACTATATACAGTCTTCAAGCTGACAAATACTACACTCACTATATATATAGTCTTTAAGCACTCACTATATAGTCTTCAAGCTGACAAATACTACACTCACTATATACAGTCTTGAAGGTGACAAAAACTACAATCACTATATACAGTCTTCAAGCTGACAAATACTACACTCACTATATAGTTTCCAAGCTGACAAATACTACACTGTAGAGCTGTGACATTTAAGGTGTACACGCTACACACTCGCAAATCCTTGTAAAGGTTTACTAAATACTTCATAGCGAGTAATCGTTTTTCATAGTCAAGTCTTGCTGTTAAAAATCAATATGATCAATCATGATTCACATCACACACAATCGGCTGACACATTTCCAATCAATGACTTTTTAAAAACTGTAGACCTAATAAGCATAATCCTTTTTAAATGTGAGAATCACAAATGCGCAGTAATCACCTATGAATGGGGATATTTTGCACTTTTGATTTCGCCGAAATCTGAGAAGACTAACTTGTGAAATGCACCGCAAATGCGCAGCAGTAAACGGTGAAACTTACAATAGGCATAAGGCTTTAAATCCCACTCAATCAAGGCCCATTTTACAAGCTGTTAAATCGAGCAACAAACACAGTCTAAATACTTAAATCGTGACAATCAGTACATTTACATGTAATTATTACCTGATGAGTCAAATAAATTTTGCAAGAAAGAAAAAATATTGCAAAATAAACAAACATAAAAAGGTTTTGACAAGAGCTGAAATTCTACGTGCTTCGCAAAGATGGCAGCTATATTTTTGAAAAGACTGACATTTCAGAACTTTTGGGTTGGTGGCGTAGTTTTGAAATGTTTTACAACGAGGTATCATAGTATGCAAGATTTCCACAGTGAAAGCCCTAGCGAGTACGGCAACAAATTTATGTGATGTTGAGTTTAGATGACATTGAAAGGAAATTATCTGTTCTTTCTAAACTGAAATTCCATGCACATTTTCCATAAAAATGATTGATTTATACTGTAAAAGTAAACTTTTTATGATTTGGAAAGCAAAACTTGAGCGTATATTTGGGCAATGGAGTCTATACTTTTGCCATACTGGTTGCGCAATTTTTTTTACTTCACATCGTAAATTTAGGCAATTTTGGCGTATTTTCGAAAATTACAGTACTAAATGCATGTAAACGATACACACTCGCTTTTTTGGGCTTGTACACATTTACTAAAGTCCCTAAACGTTCACAGCTTTACTACACTCCCTATATACAGTCTTCAAACTTTGATCAGTATCATCTTGAATATTTCCAAAGCTTTCTAAGTTTAAAAAACCTCTGAAGAAAATGTTGAACCACAAACAATAAAAGCTCAGGATGAACATGACTTACTGTAGATTTCAGTTTGTCTGCCGTCCATCTCTGCATAAGATCTCCAATGTTCACGAGAACAGTGCCCTCTATCGGTAAGGCTTTTATCCACACCCCATCAGCATTCTGGACCTGTAAAAATCAAAATGGATGAAGTGATATGATTTAGAAGATAGATCTTTTGTACAGTTATAAGACCCATTGAGCTTTATGTTTTTAACCAAAATAACAAATGAGCAGTGGCATAGCCATCATCCAAAATGTGAGTTCCAATAATGTCTTTTGATGTCAACCTAAAATTGGGAAGGGGGGTGGGGGGCAACTAACCTTTAAAGCTTATTTCTGAAAGGGGGTCCCTCCTCTAAATGAGAAATAAATGATGATCAAAATTAGGTAAACTTGTGATGAGCATAAAAGCCCACTTGATGTGAAAAACTAAGTGCAATTGCAATTCCTTGATAAACAGAGCTGATGTTTTCTTATGAAATCAATGACTCTGGAGGTAAATTTACAACTAATATGTGCAAAAATGGGTATGTAAATAACTTGTTAGAAGGTCTAACATATCAAAATTATATCAAATAAACAACTACAAAAGTAATATCTGCTGCAATTGGGTTAGTCATTCAAATCTTTCTGTGAACATTAAATACCGCTGGAATTCTGTGACATCTAAACACTTGAGTGAATCTCTGAGTGCTCAGTTCAACAGTAATCATTTCTTATAAATAATTAATTTGGTTTTCAACAACACATCTTTTCAAAATGGGAGCTCTATTGTTTCCAAATTGCTGTGAATTTGACCCAAAGTTCCTTTTAATACACAGTATCTTTTTCATCCCAGGGTGTAATTGATATAATCACGAGTCATTTATTCTAATTATGATCAACAAATGCAATGCCCCGACCACCAAACCAATTCTTCAACTAGAATGATAAATACCGTTATGGTTCGCAAGCCCATGCAAATTGACACCCATATCATATGACCCAGCCAATAAGAACTACAACGGTAAATACCGTCATGGTTCGCATGCCCATGCAAATTGACACCCATATCATATGACCTGGCCAATTATAAAAATGGCATCTGACACTAACTTCCATATGGCATCCCATGTCCCACATGGCATCCAATCCCATGTCCCACATGGCATCCCATGGCCCACATGGCATCCAATCCCATGTCCCACATGGCATCCCACCCCATGTCCCACATGACAGCACATCCAATCCCTTGTCCCACATGGCATTCCACCATATCCCCCACCCCATGTCCCACATGACATCCCATCCCATCCCTTGTCCCACATGGCACTCAACCATATGTCCCATACCCTATGACCCACATGGCACCTCACACATGGATCCCATCCCAATGTCCCACATGACATCCCATCCCATACCTTGTCCCACATGGCATTCCACCATATTTCCCACATGGTATTCCACCATACAGTATGTCTCACATGGCATTCCACCATATGTCTCACATGGCATTCCACCATGTCCCACATGGCATTCCACCATGTCCCACATGGCATTCCACCATGTCCCACATGGCATCCCACCCTATGACCCACATGGAATCCCACCCTATGTCCAACGTGGATTCCATCCTACATGTATGTCCCACATTCATCTAACCATATATACCACATGACATCCCTCCCTATGTCCCACATGGCATCCCACATGTCCCACATGGCATTCCATCATGTCCCACAGGGCATCCCATCCTATGACCCACATGGCATCCCACCCCATGTCCCACAGGGCATCCCACCCCATGTCCCACATGGCATCCTATCCCATGTCCTGCACGACATCCCATCCCATGTCCCACATGGCATTCCACCATATCTCCCACATGGCATCCCACCCCATGTCCCACTTGACATCCCATGTCCCACATGGCATTCCACCATATGTCCCACAGGGCATTCCACCATATCTCCCATATGGCTTTCCACCATACAGTGTCTCACATGGCATATTCCACAATATGTCCCACATGGCATTCCACCATATGTCCCACATGGCATTCCATGCTATGACCCACATGGATCCCATCCTACATGTATGTCCCACATTACTCCAACCATATGTACCACATGACATCCCTCCCTATGTCCCACATGGCATCCCTCCCTGTGTCCTGCATCAGTGGCTTCCCACCTGATGTCCCACATGGCATCCCACCATATGTTCCACATGGTATCCCTCCCAATGTCCCAATGACATCCTACTTTATGTCCCACATGGCATCACATCCCATATTTTCATGGCCTCCCACCCTGTCCCACATAGCCTCCTACCCTATGTCACACATGGCACCCTACTTTATGTCACACATGGCATCCTACCTTATGTCACACATGGCATCACAACCTATGTCACACTCTGTGTTACTCATGGCATCCCACCATGTCCCACATGGCATTCTACCCTGTTCCACATGGCATCCCACCCCATGTCCCACATGGCATCCCACCCCATGTCCCACATGACATCTCATAGGCTCCATAAGGAGTCTCATCCTAGCTATCACAGTCCGTGATTGAGCATACTATGTATGAAAGTGTCAGTTCATATAACTTATATGCAAAAGAATTGTTGAAATGGGGTGGGATGCCATGTCCCACATGACATCCCATGTCCCACATGACATTCTATCCCATGGCAATCCACCCTATGTCCTGCATAGCATTCCACCACATATCCTATGTGGCATTCCACCCCGTTCCACATGGCATCCCACCCCATGTCCCACATGGTAGCCCACCCCATGTCCCACATGTCATCCCACATTCGCATCCCACCCTATGTCTCACATGACGTCCCATAAGCTCCATAAGAAGTCTCATCCGAGCTATTACAGTCCCTGATCAAGCATACTATGTATTAAAGTATCAGTGCATATAACTTATATGCAAATGAGTTGTTGAATAAGAAAAAAAAGGTGGAGTCAAATAATTATGCCTGATATAGCCCTTGGTATATACAACATGGTAAATATTATATCATATGTCCCTCTAGCCCCCATCCATGTCCCACATGGCATCCCACCCTATACTTATATGCAATCACATCCTGTCACACTCCCTGACTAAGCATACTAAATAAAAAAGTCTGGTCAGGTCATATACTGTAGCAACTTTATACAAATGAGCACAATAATAAAGGTGGAGTTTAAAAAATCATGCCTGATATAACTGTTGGTGCCCAAATATTTTGAAGAATTTTAAGGATTTTAAATCTCAAGTGCTACAAGAGAGACTTGAGGGTCTCTGAAGAATATTGGAAAATTATATAATTTCACAGTTATCTTCTAAGAAAATATCAAATGTTTTGTAGACTTTTTAAGGAACTAGTCTTTCATCCTGTCTTAAGTATCTCTGAAAAACTTTAACATTTCAAAAGGAAATTCTAACCTTCCATAAGGATATCTGAAGAAACTTAAACTTTTTCTGAGGAACTCTGAAGAAACTTTAAAATTTCTGAGGAATTCTCAAAAAACTTTAACATTTCTGAGGAAATCTCAGGACAAATCTGCGGACGGCCGGACAGACGTAATCGCCATTACATAGGTTCGCATAAATGCTTCGCATGCGAACCAATAATATATGCTTACATAATGAAAGAGTTTAAAAAACAAAATACAAAGGTTGCCCTGTAATATATCACAAATTTGCATATGCTCATGCCTAGATTTCAATATACTTGTAAAATAGTCGAGTGTTTTCGCTACTTTCACAGTTTCTAATAGACTTAAAGGAACTTAACCAATGTTGCATTTACACTTGCTTATACCTTTGACAATTTTTGACTTCTATGTTAATTAACTTTCTGAATATGCAAAAAAGGTGCTATTGAAACAATACCTCAAGTCCTCCTTGTTGATCCTGGAAGAGTAGGGTGATTGCACCGTAATCTGAATGCTCTCCACACCTCACCTGATCATCCTTCACCTGCATCGTATTCAAGGGCGGGTAATTGAGACAACGGAGAGTGGTTTGACTGGAAGGGCTTCCAATCATTTTATGTTTGTCGACAAAGAAGTAAGGATCCTGAAAGAATTAAATGTGAACTGAATCAATTTGATGTTTAGCTTATGATAGAATTGCTTTAAAGAATGCAATTTCTTGAAACATTTTCCTTTAATTTAGATCTATTTTCGATTCTATTGAATTGCCTGCTTGCTGTAGGAGCCTCAGGTTTGGTCCCCTAGACCTCCACCTTCTTCCTGGTCTCCTAACAGAGTGCTGCCTTCAGGAAAGGGAGACTGTGGCCTCAAACAATATCCCGCTAAATTTAAATGAAATATCATGTTTTATAGCATAGTTAGGGCTTGAGAACTTAAGTTTAGGTTTAGAAAATCCTGCTGGGCTTGAAAATTTTACTGTAAAGGATCAAAACTTCTGACTGATAGTAAAAAATGCCTAGTTTGGGTCTGGAATTTGCGCAAATATTTCAATTTTTGCCATCAGTCATCGGGGTTTCAGCACGAGTTTTAAGATTCGGCATACAAATGTTGAGTTTGCTTATGCTAAAATATGCCCACCCAATATCACAACATACTTTCACACAACTATGCCCTTTCCTAGAGACGGAGAGTATGTAGGTGGATGCATAGAAAAGGTGGGGGAGGGAGATGGAGCAGGGGAAAGAAGGAAGGGGGGTGCAGAGTGCAAAATATTGAGCCTATCATAGCTTGGAAAAACTCATAAGTTCGATATATGAGCAAAACAGTAAAAAGAGGGTCCCAGCATCATGAAATTGGCCTGAAATGCTATTATTCCATTCTAAATTTTTACGAAGAACGTTAAACATTTGGTGGAGATTGACAGTTTATTACAAACTCGCACAAGGGGCCGATGGGCCTAACTTCGTACTTAGGTGCATAAGAAATCTAGGAAATTCATGGAAGTCTGCAAAAAAAGCCTATCTAATCACAAGAATGGCAACATATGCAACAGAATATCAAATAAACATCAAACAAATGTATGATTGTCTTACCTCTTAGTGTAGCCATTGGTTTTTAATCCATACGGTGGCAAAGAGGGACTATACACTCAAATATTGCGCCACACCTCCATAAACAAGTAGAAATCAACTATGCACACTCTGCGTGTATACTTGTTCCATGCCTGATGACTGATCTTTGACTTTTTTTTCAATTTGTGACTGTTTAATGTCATTGCACTGTTTCTTATTTTAGAGTCTTATATCTGATTCCTTGTAAAATTTCACATTTCAATGTGATCTACACTAAATATAAACATAGCGCATTATCCCAAATAGCATGATCACTTCTAAACTTAGACCTAAATACATGAACATGGTTGGAGGGCAGGGCTGTAAACAGTAAGCTTTGGGGAGGGGGCAACAGCCGAACAAATTTTGAAAAACCTTTTATTTCCCATTTGTTTTTTTTGGGTGGGGGGGTAATTGCTCGTTGCCCCCCGCTAGCTACAACCATGCTTCCAGAGCTTCGAGGCTCTACAAGTGGCCCCATAAATGGGCCTGTGGACCCCACATCAAGTATGTAGTACTTCCTGCCCATTGGCGACATTCAAAGGTTTTGAAAATAACTCCCACATTTTTTTCTATATGAATCTTATTGACTGATGTGAAGCCCTTGTTTCTTACCTCCAACTTGAGACCTCGTGCCATTACCTCTACTATTCTCTGGTGGAGAGGAGTGCAGCTTGTGAATAATGCCTCTACAGCATTTTGAAAGTTTGGTGGATTTTCTGGCCATAACTGAAACAAAAACAACAAAATATTACCATCAATTCTAATGAAAGTGATGTTATCTACAATCTAGCTTCAAAACTTTTAAGAGCAATTGTATTAAATTTTTGATAATTACAAAAACAGAATATCACAACTATCAAAGAGAAATTTATTCAGAACCTGTTTTTTTTGCATTCTGCTAACCTATTGTTTTACCTGTTGTCATGGAGTCTCTCCCTATACTTCTTTAAGATCATTATGAAGAGATAGGCTTGAGACATGAAGTGTACTTGTGTCCTACTTATCATCATTTTATGATTACCTGGCAAACCTTCCACAACTGATGTGCAATCTAATCTGGGCTGATGGACAAGGGATATTGGCTTTATAAACTATTTTCACTATCATAATGACATCATATTTTCCTATGGTTTGTTTATTAAAAGCTGGTTAGTATTAAAGGCCCTTTCCCATAACATGATATCAGTATTTATCGTGTATTTCTTTGAAGCAGATGGAGACTCTAGAGCGTAACCTTTATTGACCATCTGGTTTCTGTCAACTTATTATAATCCATAGATTTGAATTAGGACATTTTGACAGTCTGCTTAAGTGGTTATGACATCAAGAATTCTTTGATTTGTCTTGCTGGGATGACTAATAGTCTGCTCAAGTGGTTATGACATCACAAATTCTTTGATTTGTCTAGCTAGAATGACTAATAGTCTTGCTTAAGTGGTTAGAATGCTTTGATTTGTCTTGCTAGAATGACTAATAGTCTGCTCAAGTGGTTATGACATCACAAATTCTTTGATTTGTCTAGCTAGAATGACTAATAGTCTTGCTTAAGTGGTTAGAATGCTTTGATTTGTCTTGCTAGAATGACTAATAGTCTGCTCAAGTGGTTATGACATCAAGAATTCTTTGATTTGTCTTGCTAGGATGACTAATATTTCTGGGAGAGCATGGGTGGGCTTTTCACTTGATACCTCTGGAATAATCATGATACCTCTGGGATAATCATGATACGTTAATATATACCTTGTGAACTTATTGGTGAATTTGTAATCCTCCAGATGTTTTAAGTTCTGAAATATATCATGGACATGAGCAATACTTTTGTGTACTTTGTATTTGTAAAAGTAAAGACTGCCTATTGTTGACACATGTGTCCACACTTATCATTCTAGTACAAATACATCCTGAAAGTGCAGCCAAAGGTCACACGTGCCCATCATATTCACTTGTAGACAATTGCAGGAAATATACACTATAAATACAAAATGTTGAAGAGCACATTCTGAAAAGATACAATACATACGTTGTTATGGTTCCAAATTGATATCACAAAGGATGATCGAGTGACAATTTAAAAGTTTAGTGCTTTAACCCTTCAATGCAGCCAGTGCTATCAAGGCCAGAAAACTATATAACATTGTCAACAAATTGTATGCTTCTGCAGTTATGTTTTAATCACTGAGAATACTGTATGCCCTCTCAAATGTTTATGCAGGGCATGGTGGGATATTCTTGAAGGCATAGACCTAATCTAAAATTTGTTTACGATGCGGGAACTTTACAATCGCTGGCAAATTGGTAGGCACAGTGCGGGAAAACTGTACGTACGCAAACTATGCATATTGTGCTCAATTGATTAGCAGTAAATCAATGTAAAATGGGTTATTCTGACCTATTTCATTATTAATTTTGCAAAAAAATGGTTGAATTTAGTCAATAACTTCTATGCAAAATACTAGTGGGGAGTAATCTACACAGTTGTTGTGATTTTAAGCGAAACTTTGTTGTTTTGCAAGTAAACAAAACTTGAACTTTGCTAGAGTTTTTAACTCAGGCCAGTATTAGCGTTTACACATGAAAATACGGATCCAATTAATCAGTCATTACTTGCTGTGAAAACTCTTTCGGCGATTGTAATCTAAGTATTATGTCTAAAACAAAACTTTAGTCAAATGTTAGCAAACTTAAAAGATATAAGCCGTAAATCCGAATAGGACCAGAATCAGTAAAAAAAAAAACACTGTTTTCAGCCAGTAGGCCTCCTAATTTGAACCATAAACCCACTGAAGTAAGGCCTTTCAAAATTAAAGAAAGCATTACCGAGTAATAGTTAATTACATATGACCACATCAAGGTAGATATCAACTTGATTGAATGTTCATTTTATCATATACAAATGAATTTCATGTCTTTATCTGATATGCATGTGATTCAGGCCCGTAGCACCGTTTGTTTTAGTGGTGCGGCGACGTTGATACTATCTAAGCGGAGCGCCACCATTGGTTGGCGCGTAGCGGGGGAATTGTTTTGTTGAAAAAAAAGGTACCTCTAGATTGCCAGAAATGACACTTCCCAGGTCTTGCAAGCTGTATTTGAACATCCTCTATTTTGGACGAATATGTGAATAGGTCTATCTGTTTTGTCATAAAATGGATCGTTCGACTTTACACAAAATTATGCCAACCACGTTTCTTTAAACTGTCAAAGTTTATTTTCATACAGAACATGTTTATCATAATCATATCGGAACATCAACAGATAGCAGTGATTTCTTTTCTTTCAAAAGCACAATTTAACGAGTCAACTGACCATAGTTCTAAAGGCAAAATATGTTTGGGCAAAATTATAAAGAAATATAACTTCACACTTCTGACTTTACCCCGAAAGGTATACGTATGTATTATTTTTTCACTTATGGGGAGTAGAGACCATATTCTTGCCGACACTCATCTAAACCACCATTTTTGTAGAGGGTGGGGAGGGGAGGGGGGGATTTGAAAATTTGAGCTCCATTTCCTTTTTTTCATGCTATTATCAGATGTGTTAATCCGTGAACTTTGCCCTGTCATTTTTCAAAATATGGGGAGGGGAGGTTATTCTCTTGATATATATTAAATGAATCAACTTGAACTGTTGAAGCTTGTTTGTTGTCACATCAATTTCAGTCTGATTTGATGATATTGGTAATCTATCCAAAGTATCGATGGCAACAACAAAACAGAAAGTCAACAAAATGTTTAGATAATTTTTCAGATAAATTATGGAATGAAGTAAGCTTGTTTTTAACAAAAAACCAAAATGATAAACTGATAGTCTTATAGGATAATATTTAAGTAATCTATACAAAAGTTTCACTGAATTCAAGGACACGAGTGACGCGAGACTATAGGCCTATTCCTGTATTCGACTATTTGCCAGCTTGAAGAAATGATCCAAAAACTGCACGACGGTGAGCAGTGTCGGCAAATTCACTTGCTATTTTCGTCAGATCCAAGCCATCTGTCGTGTCTTTGTGGACATGGAGGACAAGTAGATGGTTCAGTCGTTTCTGTTTCATGGTGGCTCGCATATGCGTCTTGATGCGTTTCAGGCGCTGAAAGAACGTTAAACACAGCGTTTGTAGCTGGCATGACAAGTACAAGTTTAAGCAAAATGCACACTTCAGATAGAAGCAATTTCGTACGAAATCTAAAGACTTCATATACTTCACTATATCAGGAAGCGAATACACACTGACACTGGTACATTCAGGCGGTTTACATGTGTGACCCAGCGTTTCCAGCTGGACTCTGAGTTGACTTGAATCAATGTCGTCTTTGTAGAAATCAGAAACAAGTGAAAATCCTCCCCAATTCCTTTGCCATTACATGCATCTAGGAGGAGGTTCTGTAGCTTGACATAGGTTTGGTACCCCGTCTGCTTAAAACGATCTCGTATGCAGTTAATGATGTTGTCTATAGCCTCTGTGTAGATTAAGCTTGAAATACTCCTTCGCACTTGCAGGTTGATCATTAATAGAAGGACCATCAAGCCGAATGGGACTTTTCTTCTTAGTGGTGTTTCTGGTTGGTTCACATTGAGTGTAGAAGCAAGTAATCCTCGGCCTCCCAGAAAGTGTCGAACTGACTTCGTATGCCTTCAATAGTGGAAACGGTTATCTCTGCGACACTCTGCCCTTCCGCCCAGCAGAAATGTATGCGTGTTGCAAAGTCCTACTCAAATTGTCGCTATGACTTAGAATCAGGTGTGCTAACTTTATACCAAATAAGAAATCAAACTTCTTCATGTACGAAGCCACACCTCTCAGTTGACCCTTTGTGCTGGATCCTTTTCCTCCAAGAGACACTCCTCCCAAACATTCTGTAGAACTGTAGTTTTCCAGAATGCTCCAAATGCATCTGCTCTAACTGTCCACCGAGTTGGACACATGACACGGATTCAGTGGAGCACTCCTTCCCAATCCTCTCCTTCATCTCGATAAACTTAGTTCCACGTCGGGGAGTTTCTAATTAGTTTGGTAATCTCCTTGTATTTTCCAAAGCATCACACATTAGCGGTTTCTCTTTATAGTGTCACCACACGCAAGATTAAGGGCATGGCCGTAGCAATGTGTACACAAAGCCTTTGGTTGTTCATCTGTTATCTTCTTTGCAACACCTCCGTGTACACCCGACATGGCAGCCGCTCCATCATAGCATTGACCTCTTGCCTTCTGAAGGGATAACTGCATTCGAAGGAGAACATCTTTGATGACGGCAACTAATGCATCGGCGGTTGTTGAAGACACTTCATACAATCCAATGAAATCTTCATGAACTTCAAACAGGTCGTCGACCCACCGTATGCATATCACAACCTGTTCCTTGTTGGAAACATCGGGGTTTCATCCACCATAATTGTATAGAATGGAGCTGTCTGGATATTTGAAACAACCTCACGTAAAGCCTATAAAAAGAAATGGTGCATATAAAACATAAGCACGGATGTTAGTAACTATACGTGGCGCTAATCGCCAATTGTGGCTTTAAATGAAATTTGAAGGGTCTGGCGAATTATACCATTTTAACGAGTTATACCATTTTATTTTATTAAAAATTAGTACACAAATGTTTAAAAAGCATGCTCAACGACACTTGCATGGTACATATGCTTCATAGATGTGAGTAGATATGTTCCAAAAGATATTTACAAATTAAAAGGAAGGCGAATGCGATAGTGACGCGTAACAAAAATAAATAAATAAACAAAAACAAACATGAATCTGCGCCCCATGCAGCTTAAATTGAAAATTCAAACAAAAAATATAGCAGCACTTCAGAACCATTTTTGGGGTGGGGTGGGGGTAAGAGTGATAGTCTGGATTTTTTTTTATAACAATGGTCCCCTGCGCCCACGTCGATATTTCCTTTGTTCCGCTGCAATTGGTATAGTGATCCCTATCTTATTTTCTGTTCCTCCGACGCTGGGGAGGGATTAAGTCTTTGCTATTCTGATTTTGTTTGCGCAATTATGAAATATCTTCCGCCGCCTAAAATGTATTATTGAATTAAGTCTTACCGTTAGTGCCATTGTCTGTAAAATTTCGTTTTGAATTTCAGCAGAAAGATACTTGTCAGATTTCGTGATAACCAGTTTTGAATCCGTGAATCATCTTCACCACGCAACTTGAAAAGAGTTATAAGATTAGAATCCGACTCATCCCCATCACCCTGAAAGCTAGTCCTTGCTGTGCTAGGAATCTCACATTAGAAATGATTTTCATAAAAATTTGTCGCCGCTCTTCCCTTTCTCTTACAATCTGTTGTGATAAACTTTCTCCAATGTCTTTAGTTATCTTTGGCAATGTCACAACCATTAAGACTGCATCCTTGTGACAAACACTACCTTCATGTGCCTTGAACCTCCGCTACGCTTCTTTCCAATTTTTAAAGCCTTTGTTTTTAGCGATAAATGCGGAATCCATGTTTGGTGAATTAAGCTTCTTTGCCTTGTATGCCTTGATGCATGTATAGCAGAATGCCATATCATTTGATTCGTCATAATGCAGCCAAGCAAACTGGTTGAACCAACTTGGTTGGAACGCGCGGTTCTGGTTTTTTCTGTCCAAAACTCGTTTTGGGAAATTGATTCCTGGTTGATTTGGTGTGTTCCCAATGTCCGGAGTTGTGATAGAATAATCCATCTTAACTCGCTGTCCTTTACTAATTTCCATGCATATAAAATCAAACGCGACTTCTTTTTAGCGTACAGGTAGGTCTAGCCTAGATCACGACGTGTATGGTGCGCCGAGTGTGCCATAAGTCCACAACTCGACCGTGACTCCAAGTTGTATAGTTTCTCGCTCTGTGATTGATAAGCAGCTTAATTTGCATCTGATGTCGACTCCAAGTTGTGTTGATTTCATGCAAATTATATCGACTTGAAATCAATACAACTTGGAGTGAACGTGGACTTCAGCTCGTAAAGAAAAACTTCACAACTATGCCATGCTTGCTCTTATTAGCTTAAATTACAGCGGCGTGCGTGCAACGGATTGGACAGTTCGGATGAGGATAGTGTTGCGCATTCTTACGAATTACCAAAATAACCGCGTAGTTTTTAAAGGGGTGGGGGTATTCCCTCAGAAAATACTGATATTTTTGTATTGTTAAAAAAAAAAAAAAATCATATTTATATTATTATTATTATTATTATGTTATCTATTGCGAAAAAGTGGTGCGGCGATCGCCGCACCAGCCGCAGCGGGTGCTACGGGCCTGATGTGATTTATATCAAATCTAATGTTAGATGTGGATTTGATCTGTAATTTTTCTCTGGGATTTATATATACTTTTTGGTAGGGTGGAACTTGTGGGTGTTTTCTCAACTTAGCAAGAGCCACTGAATTGAGGTTCTTTTTAGACTATTTTGAATGATATAAGATAGTACCTGTAAAAGATGCATGGCTATCAATTGTAGATATAAATGCCAAGAATTGTTGTACTTTTTTAATAAGTTTGATATTCATACTAAGCTACGTGAAGGAAATGGTTTTGAAGGCACTATAAGAAATTACACAATGCAAAATTGATCATTGAACATATCACGTTTTGTGAATTGTCCAATTAGAGATCACCATGTCATAGGTCATCCGAAAACGTATACAAATATGGTGACTTGCAGTGACATGTCGCAGTCCTCACAAGTGCATTTTCCACATTGAAATTGTAAAGTTAGAAAACACCAAAGCATTTACAAAAATACTGTGGAATAGATTAAGCTCCTGTGCAAAAGCATGGCTTCAGTTAAGCAGTAGAGACAGAGAAATCACCAAAAATATTGTGAACTGACTAATTTAGGGTTTCATGATACGTGTCACTGCTGTTTTATTGATAGTATATAAGCATATTAATAATAACATCACAAGAAAACGGAAGGTGGAAAGTGATTTTGAAACATCTACGATTTCAAATCCATCACCAATGAGGCTCAGGGCAATGGTGACATCAACATCGTTGAGTTACGGATGTAGTTCAAATAGGCCTACCAGGCCTGACGTTAACATTCCTACTAGCGTTAGTACCAACATTACTACAGGTGTGCTGCCAGCTTAATGTATAATATGCAGGAAAGTTGAACTCTACATTACACGTCAACAGAAAAGAGTTAAAGACAAGCTGTTGCAAGCAGAAACAATAGATGGAGGTAAGTTTTTGATTACAGTCCATACGCTCCATATTCTTTCTAAGGGTGGTCCAAACTTCTACCATCTTGCCCCCAAGACATGCATATGTTTCCACACTGCCACCCCCTTTTTTTTACTAAAACAATTCTTTCCTTTATGATTCATGAATTTCATAACACTCCTTGTTGAAGAATTAACAAATTGTTGTACGGTGCCTTGAGGACCTTGTTTGGTGATATGTGGGCTTCATAAATTGTAATCTTCATCTTATTCTTCATCTTATTCTTCATCTTATTCTTCATCTTATTCTTCATCTTTATTCTTCATCTTTATTTTAGCAGCAGCATTTTATCAGCCACCGCCGCTGCTGCCACCACCACCAACACGTCCACCACCATCACCATCACGTCCACCACCATCACGTCCACCACCATCACGTCCACCAACATCACGTCCACCAACATCACGTCCACCACCATCACCACCACCACCATCACGTCCACCACTACCACCACCATCACCACCACGCCCACCACCACGTCCACCACCACGTCCACCACCACCACCACGTCCACCACCACCACCACGTCCACCACCACCACCACGTCCACCACCACCACCACGTCCACCACCACCACCACGTCCACCACCACCATGTCCACCACCACCATGTCCACCACCACGTCCACCACCACCATGTCCACATCCACCACCACCACCACCACCACATCCACCACCTTGCTAATATTGATGGTGTTTTTACAATGATTCTTCATCTCTTTCTTGTCAATATGTGATCTTCAACACTTGCATGAATTAATACCATCTGCAGCTACAGGATTTAATCGAAAAACACGGTTTGAGCACTCTTATCTTAATTGGAGACATTTGTGTGCTTGTTGTATGGACAAACATCAGAAAGTATTGATGATACCAGACACAAGGTCTTCTGTTTATCTCCATCCTCAGATTAGAGTCTACCACCCACAAGAGATGCACTGACTCAACATGCTAAGCTGTCCATTTACCAGGCAGGATCAATCGGCAACATTACTGCAGAAGATTGCATGCGCCATCTCCAGATGGACATAGCTGGAAGCTGGGGAGCTAAGCATTATTTGGGTGACAAAGCCACCTGCGCCAGATATTCTTGAGTGTGTAAGATGTGCCAGTTCTGTTTAAAAATGTGAGAAAGGGTGATGCTCGTGTCTGAATGCAGACCTTCCTTGCACAGACCTTTGCAAATGCACTGACTGCAGAAACTTTACAAAAAATGTTGGCATTGCAGGCACTAATGAAGATGACATTTACAATGAACTTTGATTACGCTGTCTGGGGATACTAAAGTACAGTATGTGATTGGAAACAGGGCTATAATTTTCTTTCTAAAAGTCAGGGACATACCCATCCTTGAGCATAAAAGCTATCACTGACTACATAACATTCTTCGGCAAGAGTGGAGGGAATATCAGTTTTAAACCGGGAATTATGGCCCTGATTGTTGGGAAAGGGTGAAGGGTGAGGTGGGGTTGCGGGTGGGGTGGGGGTGCATTGATTATATGACAAAAGTTTGCTGTTACTAAATAATAAAACAGAAGCCCCTTTTGTGAGTTATTATTTGCCCATCCCACACCCTATAGTAATGACATTGTCCAGCTTTCTACTCAGCCAGCCCCTAGATTCAAACGTTGTCTTCAGTTCTCAGCTGTATATCGCCCTTGTTTACATAGTATATTCTATAACAAAGTATATTCCAAAATAAAATCTGTAAGATGTCAAATTGCCTTTGATTATCCGCATCTACAGATGACGTCATTTTGCGTTTGGTGGATTAGGTCTATATGGATGTAAAGAGGCAACTTTAGCTAAAAAAATTGCTTTAAAATCTATAAAAAAGCCATCACAGTAGCAGAAAATTTCATAAAAATTGGTTAAACAATTTTTGTAGTGTTTTTAAATCAAAGGCATCAAGTTCCATATTTTATGCAAATTTAATGAAAAAGTTTAGGGCGGCCTTGGTATTTCTTTTTTGTAATTCATTTGTTGTTTTTTAAGCGTATCATAATTCTTTAAAGTGGTGCAGCAACTTTAGCCAAAGGTTTTGGGGTTTTTGCCATGCCTCAATAAAACTCTAGCTGGAATAGACTTTCCCATCATTTTCAGTAACTAAGATTTACAGAAAGAAATTTAAAGAATTTCATGATGGTTTTGAGCTGTCTGCCTGGTCATGTATCACAAATTTCCCGTGAAATTGCCAACTGAATAAACTTACATCAGCCATAACTCAAAACTGAAAGTGCTATTTTTAAAATTCAAAAACTGTTTTGCCCAGATTTTAATATCTTAATCTTTCAATCAATATAGAAATTGCTACATGTCCATAAACCTTTAATAACAACTACTGCCTATCTGCACCTTTTATATTATACAAAGTAAATTCCTTAATGTAAATTTACACTTAAAATATAACCAGGGAAAAACAGAAAACATACCCTAACTGTTGATGCTGGTGACACATTGAAAGCTTCTTTCAAATCTTTGTACTTTCGTTCTGGATTCAGGCTGTCAAAAAAATAGAACAATAGGTTCAAGATTCAAAAACATTTAATGTGAAGAAATATGAAGTACCATTGCATCATGTGTGCACGCTTCCTAAATGAAGCATTTCACTTGTGTGTGTGAGGCTATGGAATGAATCTATGTATATTTGTTTTAACAGTAACGAGGATATCTTAAGTCTGTTAATAGGTAAAACTCTTCCAAACACCTCATGAAATCACTGTAGCTTATATTGCACTTCTCAATTTCCTTCACTTGATTTCTATACATAAAAAATATATTTCTTACCATATTCTGCATATATACAATTTTCTCTATAAATCTAGCTCCTTAATTCCAATCTTATCTGACAAAAAATGCTGATACAATTTCAAACATTCAATGATATACCCTGAAGATAACCCATTCATCATGGGATTTTTTTTGCAATTCTAATGGCTTTTGCTACCATTTGAAACAACTGAATTACATGTACCTTCAAACTGACTTTACTCACTCCATGTCACTCATTCCACTTTAGCATGCTTTGCGATGCAAATCTTCCACTTTGAATTAAGGACTGCGGATATTTTTTCTCGTTAATTACTTCAGACTATACAGTAGTACTTGTAGCTGTCTTAGCACATCAGCAACTGAGTACTGTTAGAACAAGACTAAGATAGTTGGCACTTTGAATTGTCTGCATTAATTACTTCCAGACCTAACAACATGAAATACAAATTTAGGGCAGAAGTGTCCAACAGTAAATTGCAGAAAAGAGCTTTACTTTGTACGATAAAATTTGCATATCAAGACCTTATACTCCACAGCTGTAAAATCATGCAAATTTTACACACCTATCCAGGGACAGTGGAGCGTTAAAAATATTGGGGGCTAATGAGGTCGGGTAAAGTTATAAGACATGTTCAACTAAATTATTGGAGGTCTGAAGCCCCCAAAGCCTCCGGCTCCGCCGCTCTTGCACCTACCAGTAGCATCCCATTTTTTAAAGGGCTTAATCTCAGTAAATTTATTGCAAAAAAAAGTATGTGCTTTTGTGTAAAAAGGATATCAACAATGTTGTGTGCACTTTTTAGATATCTGGAAAAAAAACAAGGATGTTACCAGTAGGATTTAGCACCAGACCAAAGACCACTATTTTGACAAAATTTTGCAAATTATTTTAGATCATCAGCATCTGTTTTAGCTCTGCAATCTCCCCCAATCTGGAAGGCTGGTGACTTTTTGCTTGTTTGTTTGGTGAGGTTTAATGGCAACAGAACAGCAAAGGTCAAACTGTGCCAGAAAGATTGAAATATGTCAGAGGTGGAAAGAGGTTAAGGAAAAGAAGTTTTTGCAGAAGCGATCAGCAAAGCTAGGAGTTGTGGGAAACTCTTAGGGAGGGTGAGAAGCGGGCAATTTATGAGGATGTATTTGATAGTGAAAGACTCTTGGCAGTTATTGCAGAGCAGTGAAGGGCAGCCGTTAAGGAGGTTGAAGTGTGACAAGCTGGTGTAGCCTATTCTGAGGAGGGTGATGTAGACTTGATCTTTACGAGTGAGCTTGTGGGTTGTAGGGTTGGCGGGTATGTAGGGTTAAATGCTGTGGAATTCTTATCCGTGTGGGTGTCCCAATTGGTTTGCCAGCTGTGACGGACGTGAGAAACAATTAGGGGTTGTCGGCATGGGCATGGGTTTGCTTAGCAGCTGAGTCTGCTTTGTCATTGTCAGGGATGCCAACATGACTGGGTATCCTGAAGAAAAGAATGGTTTTTTTCTGAAGTGGGGCGAATAGGAGTTTACGGAGGATGAGGTGGGTGGTGGGGCTTTCCCTAAAACTGTACAATGTTATACTCATTGTAAGTTTTTCAGGGGCTAGCTGCACTTGTATCTCATTTTAGTGACTTTTATAAAGTCATTCCATGCTAAAACATCTTATGAGATCCTCATATTCTACAGTACATGTATGTGACATGCTAATCTGTTACTTTGGAAAGGTACCAGTTAGTGAGATGTTGCAAGTTGTGAATTCAAATGCATTCCAATTACCTGTCAAAGTCCTGACAGTTTGTCATTTTAATGAGTCATTTATCAGAAATGGAACTTGTTTATTGAATAAGACAACTTGAGATCCTTGGCATGTTTCCTTACCCTTCTCTCTCTGGTTGAAGATATCCATGGTTGTCATCTGGAGGTCTTCTGCATTTTAATTTCTCTTCAGAACTGAGGGCAAAAAAATCCCGAGCTGCTTCAAAGCAGTCTGTGATCTACCAAAAAAATAAAATGTACATCAAATTAATACTGTAAGTTTGTTTGTTTGTTTGATGAGGTCTTAACGGCACCACGACAACGAAGGTCAAATTGTGCCTGAGAGGTCAGATCATTTTAAGGTAGTAAGGAAAGAGACCAGGGAAGAATGAGAGAAATTCAAGAACAAAAGCCAGAAAGCTGTGATCGAGAGAGTGCATGGGTAAAACTAAAAACAGAGTAGAGAGGGGTGGAAGAGGAGGATTAAATATGGTTGTAGAGGGATGCATGCTGAAGGAAGGAGACTATTTTATCTGGAGGATTTTTTGGAAGAACTCAGCAATTGAGTTGTGGGAGCGAGAGAAGCTCTGGGAAGGTTGTACAGGGGGCAAGCAAGGAGAACGTGTTGGATTGTAAGGATGCAGTGGCAATTGTTACAGAGGGTTGGGGGAACCAATAAGGAGGTGGGAGTGAGTGAGGTGGGTGTGACCAATTCTAAGACGGGTAATATGAACGTTGTCGATCGAGAAAGGTTGTTGATGGTGGATTTGATCGGGATTGTGGGCTGGATAACATGGAGTTTGTTATCAATTTGGAAGTTCCATAAGGTTTGCCAGCGGTCACGAACAAGAGAAGCGATAAGCGGTTTGATGTCAGAGAGGGTTTTGGGAAAAGGGAAGGGAGGAGGTTAAGGGCAAGCTTAGCGGCTGTATCAGCCCTGTCATTGCCAGGGATGCCAACATGGCTGGGTATCCAGAAGAAAAGAACACTTTTCCTGCAGAGGGTGGGAGAAAAGAGTTTCGGAGGAGGAGGTGGCAGGTGAGGTTATCCCATTTAAGATTGAGTAATGAAGTAAGAACAGCCTTTGAGTCAGAGAAAATGGCAAAGTGACTAAGAGGAGAGTACTCAATAAAGTTGAGGGCGAGGAGAATGGCCTTAGCCTCGGCTGAAAAGATGGATGAGTGGTCAGGAAGTCTGCTACTGAGGGTGATGTCTTGGATGACGGCAGCAGCAGCTGTCTTGTTGCCTTCCTTGGAGCCATCAGTATAGATAGAGGTGTAATTTGAGAGTTGGTCTTTGATTTGGTTGTGAGATTGATGAAGAGATTAGGTGTGAGTTTGAGTTTTGTTATAAGTGGAGAGGTCTAGGTGGACAGAAGGAAGGGGTGGCCCAAGGCGGAAAAGTGGGCCAGGAATAGGTGCCGAGTGGCGGGGTTGATGCCAAGTTGAAAGAGGTCTGATTTAATGCGTAAGCTGAAGGGGGCGAAAGGGTTTTAGTCCTATCAAAGAGGGAGGAGAAATTGGGGTACCTAATGAGGTTGTAAACAGGGTTCTGAGTGTTGGTGAGGACTCTAAAAGCATAGGAGAGGCTAAGCTTTTTACATCTAAGTAGAAAGGGGGTTCGTTGGCTTCAACATGAAGGCTAGTGATTGGGGAGGTCCTGTAGGCTCCTAGACAAAGCCTGAGGGCTTCATTTTGGATGGTGTTAATGTGGTTGAGGTATGAGTTGTGAGCGACACAGTAAACAATATTGCCATAGTCAAGCTTGCACGAATGGTGAGCCTGAAAATTTTGAGGAGAGCATAGCGGTTCGCTCCCAAGTAGTGTTGGAGAGCAGTCGGAGGAGGTTGAGGGAGCTATTGCATTTTAGTTTCAGGTTGGTGATGTGTGGCTTGTAGGTGAGCTTGGGGTCTAGAGTTAGACCAAGGAACTTTGTGTTTTCAACTTTAGGGATGCGATTCCCATTGAGCACAAAGTTCGGGTTGGGGTGGAGGTTGTTGAAATGACAAAAGTGCATGCAGACTGTCTTGTCTTTGGAGAATCTAAAACCGTTATTGTTGCTCCAGACTTGCAGCTGATTGAGGCTGGTTTGAAGCCTATTTTCAACAATAGGAAAGCTAGGGAGGAGTAGAAGATGGTGAAGTCATCCACGAGAGGGTACGTTTGATGCTGGGGCCAAGGTCATTCCCGATGTCATTAATGCTCAGGTTGAAGAGAGTGGGGAGAGGATGCTGCCTTGGGGGACGCCCTCTTCTTGGGGGTAATGGCTTGGAGAGGGTGTGGCCAATCTGAACTTGGAACTGCCTGGGTGAGAGGAAGTTTTGAATAAAGATGGGGAGGTGGCCTCTGAGGCCAATGGTGTGAAGTTTCCGGTAATGCCGTATTTCCAAGTAGTGTCGAAAGCTTTCGAGGTCAAAAAATATGGCAATGAGGTGTTCCTTTTTTGCAAAGGATTCCCGGATAGCGGTGTCGAGCGTAATTAACTGGTCTAGGGTATTGCGACGTTTTCGGAAGCCGCTTTGGTGAGGAGAGAGGATTCTGTTGGTCTCGAGGAACCAGTTTAGTCTCTGATTAATGATCTTTTCCATAATTTTACAGAGACAGCAAGTAAGGGCGATGGGTCGGTAGCTGGTGGGGTCGGTGCTATCCTTCCCGGTTTAAGGACGGGGATGACAATAGCTGTCCTCCAGATAGGGGGAAAGGAGTGTGAGGACCAAATGTGGTTGAAGATGGTGAGTAGGGTAGTGGTGGCTTTGATGGGGAGGTGTTTCAGAAACTGATAGGGGATGTTATCTGGGCCCTTGGAGGTGCAGCCAGCGTCGCTGATGGCTTGGTTTAATTCAGAAAGGGTGAGAGGGGTGTTGTAGCTTTCGAGTTGTCAGAGGGAAAAGTGATTCTCCGGGCTTCATCCAAGCTTTTTGATTTTGAAAGCATTGGAGTAGTTGGTCGAGGCCGAGATGTTGCTGAAAGAGGCGGCGAGGTGGTCAACGATGTCTTTTTTTGCGGTGAGAAGGTCTCCATTCCAAGAGAGATGGGAGATGGAAGATTTGCCCACTCTGCCGTGGAAGCTGTTAACCATTCTCCAAATCTTCTTAGTGGGGGTGTTGGTGGTGAGAGAAGAGATAAAGTTGTTCCAAGTGTTGGTTTTACTGTCCTTGATAGTGCGTCTGGCCTTGGCACGGCTGATGCGAAAGAGGTTAAGGTTATGGGTGGTCGGGTTAGTTTTAAAGTTCCTGAGGGCTCTTTTCCTGTTCTTGATGGCGGTTTTGCAGTCATCTGAGAACCAGGGGTTGGGGGATGATTTGGGGGTTTGGAGGTTTTGGGAATTGAGCAGGTGGCGATGTTGATAAGGATATTACTGAAGTTAGACATGGGATCCTCATCCTCGAGAAGATGGGGGGAGAGGTGTGAGTCACAGAGGGTTTCAAAAAGGGACCAGTCAGCCTTGTCGAGGTTCCAGTTGGGGGTGTGCTCAGTGGGGATTTGAAGATTGGAGTGTATAAGAAGAGGGTAATGATCACTACCACAGAGGTCAGCAGTGACTCTCAATACTGTAAGAGAAACTTGATCAGTTGTGCTCTCTATCTTTAGCCCTTTATCATTTTCTAATCCATTCAATAATGTAAGCCTTTACCCCATGTCATCCTTGCTTTATTCCTTCTCTTAAATAGGGATTTAATCTGTATTTAATCTGTACTGTATATCCCATCTGAACACCTCCTAATCATAGGTTTAGGAATCAGGGGCACATGGCAAACATGGTTTCATCTAGCTAGCCGTGCTGCCGTCTTTTCCATAGCAATTTTCACAAAATCACGGCAGAAATTATCAACATGGCTTTGTAACTAATGTGGGGACCGTTATCACTTTGCTGGACTTAACACAGATTATCACATTAAGTGGTTGCTAATTTAGTATGAATTCAAATAAGAACTTAATATTGAAAATGATTTGGGATTGGTTTAAAGTTGAGTTAGTTTTATACATTTTTATGGATGCTCGAGACAATTAAACATTTGCATACATAATTTCTGCTTATCGTTCCACATATCAAAAGTAACAAAAAGAAGTGATGTTGACTATGCTATTCTAATTGGACACTTGCTCATCACTGTAACATTGCCTAAACATAAAGTTCACAAACTTGAGTTCAATTCTAATTTTGGTGATTGATAGCTTCGAAGCATCTTGACCGAACACATTAGGCATCAAATTAATATACGAAGACGTAAATTGTCAAAGAATCAAAACAAGACTGTTCATGTTTCATTTAAACTCAAAAATGTTTCAACTGGGTATAAGATCAGATTTCAAGATGTGAATTTAATCATGGGTATATTGTGGGAAATAGGTTTAAAAATGCATTTGCCTGAGTATAAAAGGTTATCTTGCATTTCTGTACGCACAATTGTATACAGTAAAAAAGACAACAAACACATACCAAAGGATCAAAGGCGTGAACCTCAATAATTTGAACAGTATAAAAAAAAAATACAGTGCAAGAATGAATTAACTTAAAGCATACAGTTACAGGATTTATTTGCAAATGGGACAGAATTGGTTTGAGAATATGTGTTTATGTACAAACTTGGTTTGTAAATTGAAAATTTGGGGGAATATACAATATGATTTTCCTACAATACATATAATTGAGGGTCTTATCGTAAGTGTACATGTGCTGTTATATGGATGGGATTGCTAATACTGAGATGAATATCTGTTTAAAATTAGTTGTAAATAGGAAAAGTACAAAGCTTAACATTTTCAAACAAAGGCTGCATTACGCCCAATCCTTGTTACAACTTTTCAGTCTTTTTACCCGCAAGAACCTCCATTTCGGTGGGTATAACTTTTAGACTCTGCTAGAAGCAATTAAGAAACCCACCACAGATAGTTCAGTGGTTTTACGCATCAGTAACTAAATTCCCAATCATCTATATGCACACAATGGAACTTATTATGAAGAACCAGGTATTGTAAATTTGGTTACTGCAGGGCCATGTCATGTGTGTAGTAAATGTGAGGCTGAGCATTTATTTGGACTTTTGAAAGGATGCTTTCATCAGTGAGTTATAAACACTCTGGTGAGCTTGGATGCATTGGACTGAAAATTTATAGCCAAAGTTATTCATCATGTGCATGCATGTTATTGACAAACATGTAAACAAAAATATGATGAAATGAAGTACATCAACCATGCAAATGCATGGTAGGCTACTTTAATCATCAATTAAAACATTTAGGAAAATAGGTGCTTACATGCAGCTTACAGATAAGCTAAAAAGCCTTGACTTGTCAACACAATGTAAACATTTGTACTTGTTTTATGCCCACGAACTTGGGCTGACAGATGGCAAAATTCTAAACTATGAGGGCCAATTAGACAGACAAAATAAAATTGTATTGCATGCAAGCAACGTATAAGTTTAATATTCATTTTGTATTTAATTACCAATTAATTACCGATTAACTTTTTCCATTGCTGATTATTTTCAACATTATTTAAACATGTTGTTAGCCTACAGTAGCCTACTGTACAGGTACTTTCTCTAGGGCCTTCATAGCCTACAGTACATGTACCATGCATGATGTACTTCATTGCATCAGAGTATTGTTTACATGCTTGTCAATAATGTGCATGTAGTCTTTGTTTGAAAATGTTAAGCTTCTGGATATACCAGTAAACACCCCACAATTTACTTACGTTATGGAAAAAACAAAAATCAAGAGAGAAAAAAAGAGTCAATTTCACATTACTGCCAAAAGTTTTCAATATAGTTCTTTACCCTTCCAAAAATTTACTTGAAATTTCACCTAGGAAGAACTGAAGGGTTATTAATCATGTACATGTTTGTCTTAATAAAGGAATAATGAATAACGTGCTATGCGTTTGATACAGGATAATGCATAGAAGCTGGGCACAGATTGAGCTATGCACAAGGATGGAGCCCAAGTGCATCCAGCAATATCTGTGCGACCAGCTTCTATGCATTATCCTGTATTTAATGCACAGCATGTTATTTATTAACCCTGTTCATATATATAACAAATTATTTAATAAAAATTCAAAAAAATTCAACAAAAACTTCTAACATTTTTATAACCATTTTTCAGAATAACATTGACTCAGCTTCAGTGTGTAGTATTTATCCGCAAAGTAACAAACTAAAGATATGCATAACATAGCAATACATGAGCTAAAACAAACAAATTATTGAAAAGTCTTTGAAATTGTTTATATTTGTATAAGATCAAGAAAAAAAAATCAAAATATATTTTAATTACTAAAACAATAGTAACTCATTCATTAACATAATACAACCTAAAGAAAAAAGAAGGAAACTCAGTCAAATCTATTGTTGCTAAGGAACAAAAGATTTCTGAATCCGAAGGCTAGGCCTAACCTACACAAAATTAAGAGCATTTTGCGTGTACGTATACAGTGTACGTTGCATGCTAGCCTATGTACACCTGTTTCATGACTAGTCTGCACGTTAACATACTGTACATCGTACTGTATAAACAAACAGCTGAACATGTTAACGTAGGGACTACAGGTGTTGTGACTCACCTAAGTTATAAGATATTTATTGCCTAATTGGATTATGATAGGATTATCAAGATTAACAAGTGAATAATTTTTAACATGGATTTTTGAAAGAGATTTTTTCAACGAGAATTATTTGGTAACAAACTCCACCTTAACTTTCCTGTTGAAAGTACAGCTTTGTTTTTGGAACACTACTTGCATTATTATTAACATCTAACCCATCAGTAGATTTGGAGATCTGCTCTATTTGGGTGTGGACTCATTTTACTCACGTTATTTTAGATAGAGTATACTTGCACTGTAGTAGACAATGACAGTGTGTACAATTTTAGCCTTTGAAATTAACGGCCAGTTGCTTACGTAACAACTTTGTTTGACAAGCCGGAACTACTTCCATTACTTCAGCACGAGATAATCAATGAGTTCTTGCAATGCATTATGTAGATATGAGTATATTGGACACATATTGAAATGTTCTTAAAAGCCAATCTTAACCCCTTAAAATCTCTAAACAGGGAACTACGCCTCCAGGTCCTCACATGGGTGTTACAGCCCTGGAACCCTATATACCAGGGCACTACACATGCCGCAGGTGCACACCTAGAAGTTTCGTTTAGTCCCTGTCTGCTAAACTTTAGGGCCTTTATTTGGTTAAGGTTTGCTTACACAAGATGTATGGATGTCAGTAGGCTATGCTCAAGTAACGGCTGAAACAACATGTTATGTAAAACCACTCAGGTCACAAGGTGGGACATGTACATGTACCAGGTTCAGCTGATACGCTAACACTGGATATTTAGATGAAATGAATCCATTTTATCTTACATTGAAAGTTTATTCAACCATCACAATCATTATTATTTATTTAACCATCACAATCAATTCACCAGATTGGTGTATAAAGTATAAACAAATGATTTAAGTGCCTTTTCCTTGGTGACTAATTAAGGCACCTGGTTTTTTGCAAACTTAAGGGAATCCGGCCCCTCCTTTAGTGGCCAAGAACACTGAAATTGCAATAGTAAATTACATTTCCATCAATCTAATATAAAACAAGAATAGTATTTTCAAATGCATCTTTTGTTAAATAATATTCCATTTTACTGCCTGTCTTTCAATTCATATATTCATAATTCCCCAATTTACCTCCCAATTGGAAAGAAAGCATACAACCCTAAATATAAAATCCTCTTAGGAGGGCAGTTTACCCTTTCCACCACTTCCTATGCCTCTGCTTGACAGACAAATCATACCCACTACCATGGGTGGGATTTGCCTACCGAATGTGAGGGGAGGGTGGGATTTGGGGGGGGAGGGGATTTGCCTACCGAATGTCACAAATATTTAAATTTGCCTATTAAAAGGGGGAAGGGGCGATTTCAAAATCATGCTTAGATGCAAGAAATCATTCTACAAAAAATATAAATTAAAAAAGAAGTGGGGGATATTTGCCTCCCTTGCCAGCCCCAAATCCCACTTGTGTTCACCACTGCAAGAAGTCATCACTGATATGAACCAACTTTAAACAACACAACACCAATTATTTCACCATTTTGCATTCCATATAAAACATGGCTCACTGTTTGAAACATGGAATGGTTCCAATTTAAAACAGCTAACTTTCAATCATTCCGCACCGATAACCAAGCGTGGCTGATGCAGGCACGGCATCAATAAATATACCGATACAATTCAAATTAAAAAACAAGCACAAGTGACAATTTTTTCTCCCACCTAATGAGCCTTATCTCTTTATGCATATTACCCATGGAAAAATGAATACAAGAGGACTTTTGTCCATTAAAACACAGTTACCGTGGCTTCTACATTATTCAATCAATATTCTACAGTAGTTAATACATGTTTTCTAATTCCAAGAATATGTTGGCAGTGATTCCAAAAACATGTTGGCATTTTTATTGGAAAGGAAATGAACATAAATAATATAAACTTGCGAAAACTGTAAAATAATACAATCAACGCACACTTACCTAGAGAAAAAGAAACAAGGCAAACTGATTTTCCTAAAAGTTTGGGTCGATAGAAAATTATTTTATTGTGGGAAAAAGTGTCACTCTACTATTTCTAACTAAAACCTTATTTGCTAATTGCCTAAAGACTTTATGAAATTTGGTAAATTAATTACAATGAACATTATAGTTTATTTTAACTTTATGCTGGTGTGTATACCAGTTTAAAAACAATTTGATATTCATTTACTGTTCTTAATGGAAATACAATTTTTACAGGCTATAGTTATACATGCCAAAAAGTTTTACTATACAGCTTTCCTACCCGACACCGGACTTTTCATATAAAAAGTCCAGTATAATAATACCCAACCCAACTTCCGGTATTACCAGCTTGTTTAAACTCATAACAAAGAACCTCTCTGTTATCATTAAGACACAGGCTCAGTGTTGTGTGGCCACATATTGAAAGTGCACCCAAGCAGAAGCGAGGACAATGAATAGAGGATTAGATTGCATGCACCCATGCACAAATTAAATGAGTGAGGATGATGAGCAGGGGATTGGGTTTGCATACTGGTGGCTTGCAAGGTGGTGGCTTGTGCAGTGTAGTGTGAAATTGACAGTTTGGATGCTTCAGGAAATTTTGACCAATTCTCCTACAGAGAGGAATTTCTTCATGAATAAAATAATTAATGTAAATATTAAAGTTACGATGTAGACACCCAGTAATACAGTACTTATGATACTGTATGAACATGTTCTTTAGATGCAACATGTCTTTTATATGAAATATGTCCAAGGCTTAGATGCAAAATGTCTTTTATTAAGTTCACTGTTTGACTTATCTAAGTTTAAGCAATTTTCAATTGATGATAAATTTCTGATTTATAACTAATCCCACATAAGTCTTTGAATTCCATTCCAAACCTGGAAAATAATAGGGAAACTCTATATTCCTACTAGAATTTGAGTGGAGCCTGGAGGTAAAACCTCAAAACCTTTTTGTCTCCAAATATGCAGTGAACTTGAAAGAATATAATGATTGATGTGCATTAAAAAAATGGAATTTCAAAAGAAAGTATCATTGTCTCCCTGTAATTTTACATCCTAAATTAGCCCAAAATGTGTATATTGGTATCTGGAAATTTGAAATGGCTGTTTTTAATTTTAAACCAATTTTCATAATGAAATAAATCTTTCGGAGGAATGGTCCATGAATCAAGCATATAATGCACATTTATTTTTAGGCTCAGCCAAGGACCTATCTGTTCTACTTCACTGCAAAGGAGGTATGTGCATGGCTTCAGCTCCAGATGAATGACCTATTGTGTATAGTGTAACAATAACTGGTTGCTAACAAGTGTGTGAAGATCGCTCTCAGATTGGAAGGTGCTGTGTTGTGTTGGTGTAACAGTAGCTGATTGCTGGCAATTGAACTGTGAAGAGGCTCTCGGGTTAGAAGGTGTGGATTACCCATGATTTTGAGAAAACCGAGGGTGTCGGATTGGAGGAGCCCGAGGGATAAAAATTCTTAATGTTTTGAAATTTGTTGTGATTTTCAAGGTTTTCTATAGATTTTTACGTACTTTAGTAACGTTTCCCCTTCATGTCCACAAACCTTTAAAATTTCCCAATGAAAGCTGCAGTTTATGCCTATTGTTTTGCAAATATGAACATTGAACAAGTAGTGATAGTCACACTGTATCCAAATTGGCCTCAATATTTTTGCTAAGAATTAAGAAAAAATAATTGAAGAGATATTTACTCAAAAGTAATCTATCATTTCAAATTAATGTTGTTAAATTTCAAAGGGAAATCAAAGACAGAAAGAGTCATGTGCCTACTGAAACAAAAATATTTCCATCAGGGGCATAGCTAGGGTACTTTAGGGGTGTGTGGTCAAAATTCCCAACAAATTGTATGTAATATATCAGCTGACACCAGCGACGCCAGTACGAGCGTGTAGCATGGTTCTAGGGGCCCGCCTAAGGGTCGTTAGTGGGGTCCAGGGGAAAAGCCCCGGTGGGGTCCAGGGGGGCGAAGCCCTGGAAGCTCTGCAATTTTAGGTATTTGGAGGGGTAAATTTTAATCAGAATTAGCATAGAATGTTCGTTCTTGAGTTATCTTTGTAGAAAGAACTATCCATCTTTTATACAAGGGATCAATGAACTTCAGCTGCATATGAAGTTCGACTGCATATCAGCAGCGTAGGAAGATATTTGACATTGGGGAATTTGATCAATTGTCCAACAAAGCTACAAAAATACATGAGTCTCTAATCACGCATGACTGTCCAAAAACTATTTGTTAAGGAGGAGGGGGGTGTCGTAAAATTATTGGAAATTTGGCAAACTTCAGAAAATTGAAGGAAATTTCCTGAAAATTGCTAGAAACTTTTCAGAAATTGAAGACAATTTCTTATAAATGAAGGAAATTGCATGAAAATTAAAGCAAGTTTTATCAAAATGAAGGAAATTTTACGATAATTGAAGGTTAGATTTCGAAATTTGAAGATTTCCGGAAGAAAAGAAGCCATGCATGGAATCTGACTCTTCAAAAACAAATAGACCTTTATTATATTGAGGAGAAAGGGGGAGGGGGTAAGTGGCACTTGGCCCTCATCACAATAACAAATATTGCCCCGTCGCATATGTGATGTGGTTTACTGATACAAGCAAAATTCTCTTCAGATCAGGCTACATTTGATCAAAACTATGCCCCAATTTCTCAAACCCCCTGTGTCAGTGTGCTTCCCATAGGGGATTTTTTTTCAATTTGTCAGGTTTGTTGGATATTGATAGGAAAACTGTATGTGTTTAGTAGCACCACACTGCACCCCACACTGTGCACTATCAGCATTTTGAGATATTTGTGGCTATATCAATAAAAGAAGTTTTAACTTGCCGAAGCTGCAATCCCTGTTACCCCCTGTTATTTAAACAAGTAATCTCGAATCCTGAAAAAACTTAATATAGCAGGTATACAGACAGTTATGTTCTTATTTTTTTGTGTACCTACCAGCCTATACCCACCTGGCTGATCCAGGAAACCCGACAATTAAAAATCCCATAAGTATTGTCAAACAAAATATTGTCCGAAAAATTCACTGTCGCCCAATTACGAATTGCATGTCTCAGTAAATTAAATGTATATGCGTCTTTGTGTTCATCGGAATCAAATGTCCCTCTTATCATCTTTGCCTGGCCATTGTTTTACTTAATTCATGGACTGGTCTGTTTGTTTATCAATCAAACTATAGTCAACCAAAAATATTTATTGTATTTTCTCTTATATTTTCACCCCTCTATTTCATCTGTCTTATTAGGGGTCGTTGATTTGCCAACTGGCTGCTGATTTACCGACTGGTCGCTGATTTGCCGACTGATCTCAGGGGGTGTCACACCCTCATAGGTACTTCCCTGCCTTCCATTGCATTTTCCTTATTACTTCCTGCAAAAACATGCCAGTACTGTTTGTTTTGCATGCAGAAATTGTGTAATTAGTACAGTGGTAATGCGTTCAAAATATCTTTTTGCAAAAGTAACAGTTTACAATTACACTACAGTATATAGGACATTTATAAAAAGTAAATTTTGATTCACCTTGCTTTCAAGTTTTCACATCTAGCCCCTCCACCCCACCCCCTCCACCCTCCCAGTATGCAGAATGCACTTTTTCATGAACTGTGAAAGTAATTCAATGTTGACATCTTCAAGAACAATTACTTTTATTGCAATGGTTGATCATTTTTCCACGCTAAATTTGATATACAGTATAAAAAGGAGGACAGATGAAAATCAGTATGCAATTGTTTAATTTCCTTGTAAAATGTCAGTATTTTTCTAATTCTACCGTATCATCATGTGCATCACCATCACCTGCATCCATAGGTGGCGAAATCAAGGAGGTGGTGGTGGAACCAAGGGGGGTGGAGGGACTTTTATCATCAGTTTAAAAAGTACCCTAACTTGTCTGGGAGGGAAAAGTGAAAAATTGCCTTTTCTTAAAGAATAAAGGAACATGCCCTTTCAAATATTAAAAAACATTTCCCTCAAATTATGATCTTTGAATTGTTGAAGAAATATTGCCCTGAAAGAAACTAAAATTATTAAATTCTAATTGTCCCTCAAGACAACGTTGGGGCTCAATAGTCCTACAACTTTTTTTCAATACTAAAAAAGAATACATCAAGTCACCTTTAGTATTCCCTGATTGTAATTAAAAAACCAGAAAATTGAAATGTTTTGTGGTTCTGATGCATCCTTTTGTTGTTGGTTGATTTTCATGTTTGTTTTATACTAACTGGCATTGCATATCATGAAATATGCTAAATAACATATTCATAAGCCATGCCCGTCATGTATATCAATAGAGTGAACTTGACAACATTACAATTACTGAAGCAAAGCATTCATATGGCTACACATTTATCACTGTTTGAAGTATTGCCCCACCTACTGTACATGATATCACTACAAACACAACAGGTCACATACACTAGTATACAGACACATAATTCATTTGTGTACAACATACATGTATGATAAGTGTGCAATGTGTTTACAAGTTTTTTTAAGCATTTAACATGAATGAATGCATATTAGTGATAGAACCTGTTATCAACATAAGCATGTATACAAACTGACAAAGAAAATGCAAGTATGATGCAAACAGACATATGGTTGCTATAAAAATTTTTTTATATTAAGCCAACCCCTCCCTCCCCCCCCCCCCCCCTGCACCACACCTAGTAATATGCATGCCATCACCACCGAAAACAATAGGGAACACAAATGGACAATGGGTTATCTGTGTACCACATATGACTTGTATCCAATGTCTAGTGGTTACATGTGTTTACAAGCCTTTTTCAGCAAAACTATATTAAGCCCTGCCCACTATGTATATTAATGATATTCAACATTTTTATACCATGATTACATGTATGTATATACTAGCTATAACATAAATCTACCAAATATAAAGAAAAAAACATACTGTACATGTTGTTATTACAATATGAGCATTTCAAGATTTGTACACTTAGCCCCATGCACCTACATGTACTCATTAATATGCATGGCATCACTGCCAAAAACATAAGGGCACATGGGCTATCTGTGTACCAAATATGACTAAATCCAGTTTACCTTTCTTAATTGAGATACCATGTTTACAAGCTCTTTTCAGCAATATCATATCAAGGCCCCCCCCCCCCCTCCCCGCCCTCCCCACACACACACACACACACACACACTATGCATATTGATGAAATTAAATGTTTTTATACCATGAAGTAATAATTATAATAGTCATAATTATAACAAATTTATCAAACAACACAGACATGTGATTGTTAAAATATTTCAAGATTTTAACACTGAACCCTGCCTACTGCTTAATATGCATGACATCACCACCAAAAACAACAGCGCACATCTACAGATCATGGGCTATTATCTGTGTACCACTATGACATGAATCCAGCATATCATTCTTGAGATACTGTGTTAACAATACATACATACAGCATACAGTAGGTTCCTTATGCTATTAGCATCGGAACCAAAAAACTATGACAAAATACAGACCATACAGAAGGAGTAATAAGAATATAACCAGACATCGCAAATGATACAAATCCCCTCGCCGCTAATTACATGCTTTCCAGCCTCTGTCACGCCTGCCATCCCACTCTCTGTTCCACATGCCATACCATGCCACAATTCCCTCTCTACAGGAAATCATACATGAAAATCCAGATGTCACTCCACCACATAGCCCATATGTCATCACATCTGCAATCTAGATGACATCCCACTAAATCACCAGGTCCCATATACCATGCCCTGTCCAACATGCCATCCCTCCCTGTACCAGATGCCGAACCATGCACCATCCCACCCTGTCACACGTGCCATCTCCCCTTGTACCAAGTGCCATTTCACCTTGTCCCACATGCCATCCCACCATATCCAACATGCCCCATTCACCTTCCATCCTCGTTTCACCTACTACCCAAACCCACCATTTGCCATCCACTCATTTACCAAATATACTCTTAACCAACTCATCATTCCAACCTTCACTACTCCCTGATCTACATGTATCTACCAAATCAGAATGAAAATTCAGTACAGATTAATTTGCAAATTATCTTATGTCTATTACTGTATGTGTCCACTCTATTCAAGCGAAGACCTTTTCTTTGTTTTTTGCTATTCATTCGAAGACACTTCATTATAAATTCCATTCAGTCACCAGATCTATTATTCAATTTTGTTTTTTTGCTATTCATTCGCAAAAAACTTCATTATAAATTCCATTCAGTTGTCACGTCTATTATTCAACTTTTTTTCGACCCAGAACAAATCCTTTAATTGCTGCTATTTAAGTCTGGAATGCAGTTGTTCTCCTTTTTATAAATTTCTTTTCATAAAAATAGTTTAGATTTCTTTTCTAGGGCAGCAATCGTTTGTTCCATGGTAGCTGAAGGGTCTGGGGTGTTCATGCGCCTGGCATCACAGCCAGTGAGTGATGTTGGGGCCGAGTAGCTCACATAGGTGAGTGAAAAGCAAAAATTAGTAGCCTGTCGGAGGCTCATATTCACCTAAGTAAACCTTACCTCCTCGCTGCTTCCCCCTGGTAGCTAGTATCCCAGTTGGTTCTAGGCTAACAAGGCTTTGGCTAAGGGAAGGAAAACCCGAAAAGAAACCTGCTGCGATGGGCTAACAACTCATCCAGTTCATTCTATTGTTACGGAAACTGTAAATGTAACTCATATACCAGCATATGATGGAAATGGTTTTAGGACAACAGCGATCCAGATTCCAATGGATAATGATCTGCGGTTTGTGGATAGCATGATGCCAGTGGATTAAAGCCGCAAGGAAGCTTACTGGCCGAATACGCCGGTAATCCAGCCAAACAAATTACTTACATTGGATGCTGAAATGTAAGATCACTTTACTCAACTGTAAGGCAGCAATACTTGCCAATGAGATGAAACGATACAGCATTGATACCTTGGGAGTGAGTGAGTGTAGATGGACAGGTTCTGGTAATGTTAGACTGAATACTGGTAAAACTATCTTATCTTCAGGGAGAGAGGATAATATGCATCACCAAGGAGTAGCAGTGATGATGTCCAAGAAAGCAGAAATCACTGCTTGAGTGAAAACCTATCAATGAGAGGCTGATCTATGTCAGGTTTTTTACCAAATACATTAAACTTTCTGTCATACAGGCTTATGCACCAACCAATGATGCTAGTGGTGAGGACAAAAGATAACTTATAAGATCAACTGCTACTTCTGCTGAAAAGGCAGCGGGTAGTGGTAGAATGATAGAGCTTTATGACATTACCAAGACATTATGCAATGAAAAAGGCAGAACAGGAAATATAGTAAGAGACAAATCTGGAGGACTACTGACTGATGAGACGTCCAAGAGAGAGAAATGGAGAGAGCATTTTGAGGTGTTTAAACAAACCAATACCTATTAATCCAATAACAGATATTACTTGTGATCATGTAATAAAAGAAATTAACACTAGTCATATTACTACTGTAGACTCGAAATAATGGATGCAATGAAAAAGTTAAATGACATCATTCTGACCTCCTCTACCTATCAACATATGCAAACAAAAGTAACAGGGCTGAATCAATATGCTGCACAAACTGGGTTAAGAATAAATAAGAATAAGAATGAACTCATGAAAGTTAATAGGAGATGCTGTGACAAAATGCAAATTAATAATGAACATCTGAAAGAGGTACATATACAGTTATACAAGTACCTAAGAGCAACTGTAAACATACAAGGTGGTGGTGGAAAGATATTGTTAATATAATTTCTAAAGCAAGAACATCATTTATGAAATTAAAGAAGATATGGAGCTCCAATAAATATTCAGTCAAAACAAAGATCAGATTATTTAACTCTATTGTTCAGTCAGTTATCTTATATGGTTGTAAGACGTGGAACATTACGAATAAATCTCGCAATAAATATTCGGTCTTCATACCCGCAGAATCATGGATTTCTGCGGGTGCTATTTTACGACTCCAGTCCTACGCAAGTAACTAATACCACCACGACTATCATTGAAACTAAGCAATCAGGAATTAATTGATTTTGAAGGATGATTAAATCATGGGGTTGGTAGTATTTGTCTAGGTGTATCTTTGCACACCAATAATGAAAGAAATGGACTGGAAATTTATAGCCTGGGTTATTCATCATGAAGACCAATGAGACTGACAATAAGAAATTGGATACCTTCATGTTCAAATGCATAAGAAGATTATTAAAGATCAGATGGCTAAATGTTGTTTCAAATGATGAATAATTGAGATTTACTAGGCAAGAGAATTTAGCAACGAAGTCAAAATGAGAAGATGGAGGTGGATTGGGCATATATTAAGAATGAAAGAGGACAGCTACTGTACTGCATGACAGAATTGACATGGAAGCCAGAAGGAAGAAGGAAAGTGGGATGCCCAAGAATGACATGGAGAAGAACGGTAGTAAAGGAAAGAGAGGAGGTAGTGTGGAATTCTTGGAATAAAGCCAGACATGTTGGCAAGAGACAGGTTACGCTGGAGAGAGTATACTGCATTCTTATGGGACACATGGCCCAAAGAGGACAGTGAGTGTGAATGAGCTGAAAAATGCATAAAGCCGGCCGGCCAGCCGGCCAGACAAACGAACCGACAGACAAAGAGTAAAGATGCTATATCCCCTCTTCACCGTTGGCGAGGAGATATTAAGAACTTTTACTTTTGACTGGACAAATGAAAAACTGATTTACATTTCGGTCAAAATACATACTGTATATACTGTAGCCCTGAGTATTTGTAATGTACTGTAGGCCTATCAATTATCTCACTTGTGTACTGTAGATCGAAAGGCAAAAAGGAACAAGTAGGGAATGTTGTGCCAGTGCTGTTTTAAACCTCTTCCTTCCTACTTGCGCTGTTTACATTAATCATTCAGTTTCTGCAATCTATTTATCATTCAAAACTCGTTTTTGCAGTCTCTTTCATAAAAGATACAATTCAGTTCTGAAGTTCCTACAGGGACATACATTAATGTTGAGACGGGAGTATATATATGCATATTTAATGCATGGGGCAAAGGACTTTGACACAACGCAAGTGCAAAGTCCTTTGACCGTACATTAAATACGCATATACACGATGCCAAAACATGATTCTTTTTATAAAATTTCTGTCTTAGATTGTTCAAAATGTATTTTTTGTTTAATTGAAATGAAAAACAAGAAAACTTTACCTTTATTTTTTTGCTTTGTTAAGAAATTCACCTGTTATAAAAATGGACTAAACCAAATACTCAAGGTTGTGTTCAGGGGATTTCATGCACGGGACATAACAATGCAAATACTACATAGAAATTGTATACACAGTGTAAACACCACTGTAAATATTGATTGCACAGTGGATTGGTTTATCAATATTTTAAATTTCACAAATACTACAATAAGTAAACTGTACAGTACATCATCATCATTATCACCACCATCACCATCACCACCATCACCATCATCATCATCATCACCATCATCATCATCATCATCACCACCACCACCACCACCACCATCATCATCATCATCATCACCACCACCACCACCACCACCACCATTATCATCATCATCATCATCATCATCATCATCATCACCACCATCATCATCATGATTTGCAAAATTTGTATTAACTGTCATGTCATATTGCATAGGGCCTATCATTAAATATTTGTTCCATGATATTTATTCATAAGCCACACCAACCATGCAGATCAATAAAATGTTGACAACATTAGCATTCGCACAATAACTAAACAACATTATTATAGCAAGTATGATGCAAAAATGGTTACTTGTTTATTCTATTTAAAGAATTTGCCAGTAAGTCCCGCCTACTCATTACTATTCATGACATCACTACCACAAAATTAGAACATAGGCACAGACCCTAACCCCTGATATAGCATAAATCTGACAAATTGTTTATGAGATGCAGTATGTTTCCTTACATTTAGGACATTCACATTAAGCCACACCCACCTTGCATATCAATGACATCTGCTGATAATATAAGCATGTACAAAATAACCAACAAAATTATCATGCCCAATATGACACAAAACAGATAACTGTAGTTGCTCATTCATCATTTTTTCTCAAAATGTTCACTTTAAGCCCACCCACTTAATGATATGCATGATCTCACCACCAAAAACAATTGCACACAACTTACAGGCCATGAGCTATCTGTGTACCAAATATTACATGAATCTTGAGGAACCGTGTTTACAAGCTCTTTTCAGCAAAATCATATTAAGCCCCGCCCACTATGCATATTAATAAAATTCAAGTACTTTACATCATGAACATGGACACATTAGCTAACATCATGTTTATACCAAATATGAAATTAAACTGACATGCAGTTGCTAAAATATGAACATTTCAAGATTTTACATTAAGCCTCGCCTACTCATTAATATGCATGACATCACCATCAAAAACAATAGGGCACATCTACAGACCATGGGCTATATGTGTACCACATATGACATGAATCTAACGCTAGTGTATCATTCTTGAGATATCATATTTATAAGCTTGCCGTCACAAACATACATACATACATACATACAACAACCAGGAAATTAAATTTCAAAATTAAATCATTCACTTCAGAGGTTCGCAAGTCGGGGGGTACTTTTGGACATTGAACCTGCATTCTACTCCCAAAAATGTTCAGAATTTCTGCATACAAGTTTATGTGAAAGCGTGAAATTTTGTGCATATTTACTATTTAACTTTGCGTTCCCCTAGATAATCTGCACATTTTGAAGGATCGTTCTTGTGTTCCCCGCGCAAGTACAATTTTTTACAGTCTGGGCGTATGTTTTAACATTCAATACAAAATTTCTGATATCAGAAAATGAATTTCTGATATCAGAAAATGAATTTCTGATATCAGAAAATGAATTTCTGATATTAAGAATTTTTTCTTGATTATTAGGAAATTTATTTCGGATATCAGAAATTATTTTCTGATATCAAAAATTGATTTTGATATCCAGAATTAAATTACCGATACCAAAAAATTCATTTTGTGATATCAGATTAATAATTTTGACATCAAAAATCTTTTTGCTGATATCTTTGATGCCTTCTTATTTTTGATATCAAGAATATAGTTTTTGATATTCAGAATTAAATTTCCGATATCAAAAATTCATTTTGTGATATTAAAATTGAATTCTTGATATCAAAAAATTTTTAAAATCTAAAAATCAATTTCTGATATCAAAAATTAAATTTCTGATATCAATTTTCTGATATCAAGAAACAAATGTTTGATATCAAGAATTCAATTTTTGATATCAAGAATTTAATTCCTGATATCACAAAATGAATTTTTGAAATTAGAATTTGAATTCTGGATATCAAAAATTTAATTCTTGATATCAAAAATTCCAGATTACCATACACATAAAAAATTATATTTTGACGGTGTATATCCGAATTGAGAAGTAGACATAATATCACTGTATGATTAAAAATGCGTGGTATTTATGAAGTTGCCAACTTGCCATGTACTAGCCATGCACTTCTTGTCTGCCTGTAGAAGCTCATATTGCATACACTAACTACACGTACAGTACAACAGATGTACGTACACCTACACATATGCAACAATTAATAACATATAGGCTGGTCATTCACTCATAAGATCATAATTCATCTTCTGCATTCGGCAGAAAATGTGCAAGCTGCTCTTGCAAATACAAATGATAATAAAGACTTTTAAGATAATTTATTGGAAAATACAAGACAGCTTTTCAGGCCAAGTAGAAGACTCCTAAGCACATCACTGCCAGCTCATAGGAGAAAAATAAAGATATCAATAACTTTTGTAGGAAATCTTGACCACTGTCTGACAGTACCAGACGTGCCGGCTGACCATAAGTACCAGCACAGATCAGTCAAATTTTGCATGTCACAACGTACTTAGCTGCTATCAATATCATACCACCATGGCAACTCCCTGATATCATTAGCTCTGCTAGGCCCAAACTGGAAGGTTGTTATTGGGAATGATTTCTCAATCTAGTTACTTGTCCTAATTAAAGAGTTTTTGATATCAGAAATTCATTTCCCGATATCAAGAATTCAATTCTTGATATCAGAAAATGAATTTTTGATATCAAGAATTCTATTTTTGATATCAGAAATTGATTTTTGATATCAAAAAATGATTTTCTGATATCAAAAATACATTTTTCTGATATCAAAAATTCATTTTCTGATATCAAAAATTGAATTCTTGATATTGGAAATTAATTTTTGATACCAGAACTTCAATTTTTGATATCAAAAATTGAATTTTTGATATCACTTACAAAACCTGGCATTTCTTGATATCAAAAATTATATTTCTGATATCAAAATTGAAATTTTTATAGTAAGAATTCATCTTTTTATATCAAGAATATAACTATTGATATCAAAAACTAAATTTCCGACATCAAAATTCAAATCTTGATATCAGAAATGATGCAATAAATGTTAAACCGACGCGCCATATGGGCGTAGGGGGCCTAATGTTAGGCCTAAATCTTTAGTTGGGGAAAAACAAACTTTCAACAAACCGACAAGATAACACAAGCACGATGGAAATTTGAAAGTTCAACCAAGAAGCTAAGCTGTGTTTAAAATTTAACAATTCCCATTCAACTATTGTAGTCCTTTATAATACATTACAGACCGAGAGCACAGACAGAGCTCCATACTCACTGTTTTAAGAGGGATTCCAAAGTTTTTCAGGTAAACAAACCCTATAGTCGAAAATGCTCCATGAATCTCATCGATCAACTGTTGAAAACTTTCCGCATCGGCTTCCGATTTCTCTACACTGTATGCGGAAAAGTCCACCACTGGAACTTTTTGAATGGCAACTCTGTTTTCTTTCGCCATTATCACGTTTGGCACCTGTGATGTTTCAACAGGTTTGAAGTCATAACTCACTGTACAAATTATGACTTGAGACTTGACGTATACATAACGCAATGGCAAAACCTACTGTGTACAGCTGTTGCTGTTGTTATCCATTCCTTACACGAAGGTGCCTGGCAAGATAAATCCTGTTTTAATAACCTCGAACCGGAGAAAACGTCACCAGAGTTCAAGCTCTGCAAAGGGGCGTAAATATTGGCTTGTGTTGAATTAGCTAAATATAACCTCATTTTCCGATCAGATTACTTTCCGTTCTCACGAGATTTCACTGTTTTAATTTTGTGTTCAGGCATTAACTCCATAGCTCAGGTGATGTTCATCGTGGAAGGATTTATCATGAAATAGATGCTTTCAAAGTTCTCTATTTGATTTCCTCCATAATTTCATCTTTTGGGATGATACAAGAGACATGCATGTTTCATTTCGCCCGGTCTGCCCAAGGAGCTTCGACATAAAAGCTCTTTGGTCTGCCGCAGCCAAATAGCCATTAAAAATCGTCCAAATCGGGCAAAAACGGGAAGTCAGTTTTCAATGAACTCAATTATTGAAAAAATACTAAACGTGACATTGCCAAATATAAGATAAAGATATTTTTTCTTGTCTGGAAAATCATGCAGTTTGCCGGAAAAATTCTCCCATTTTTCGAGAAGTTAAACGTATTATACAGGCATAAAGTAAGTCTTGTAAGGGAGATCATAAGTGGCGGAAGATGTTTGAATCTGAGAGGAAGGGGAGGGGGGGAATGGGGAGAAAATGATCTGAGCGGCACTTTTCAACTCATATATTTTTTAAATGGTCAAACTTCCCCCCCCCCACCCCCCTTCCCCCACGAAAAAGTTCGAAACTTTTATCCGTCGAAAATTACTGGTGACCCGTTTTCCCTTTTATTCCATTTTTATAACTTATAGCTTCAAATTTTCAAGATGTTTTGGTCCAACATTCGGTAAAAAGAACAAATTTATTCCAAAATCTACACAAAATTGGAAGTTTTATAGATCATAAGTCTTGAAATCGGTAGTATTTAGACTTATAGGTCATGATTGTTTTGATCATAAATCGGAGTATATTTAATATATTAAAAGATAGTCCAGTCCAGGTTTTCGCTTGTCGTGTGGATTCCTGTTCGTTCGGTTTATCGAGAAAGAATTAGCAGTATCGTTGTACAGTAAAAGTTATTTTCCGAAAAATTTGTCGGGAAAAGTTTTCAGTGTTTCTATCTCACGATCAAGTTGAATTGAACTTAGCCTCTTATTATTGTTCTTTCTAAATGAAGTGATATGAATTCGACCAATTGCAGTAGTGAAATTATTTTCATCTTATTTACAAATTGTTTTGTTTCTTGAAACATATTTTCTTGATATTAAGACCACTGGCGTAGGCAGGTTTTTTGTTTGGGGGAAGGGGGTGAGGGGCTACTCATTGGTATGAATGTTGATGCGTGACAGTATCTTAGCGGAGCGCCACCATGGATTGGTGCGTAGCGTTGAGAGAAATTTTTCCAATAAATGCTGCCAATAGATTGCCGGAAATGGCACTTCCCAGGCCAAAACTTGCAAATTTGAGGCTGTTTTTCTTTGATTGTTCACAATTTTGCCAGAATTTTGCTGTACATTTTGCCCTAATACTTGGTTGCCAAATTTTTTTGGGGGAACTGTGCCACCTGCCCCCCGCCACATACTTGCCGAAGTACAATTTATTAAAACTCTATTGCGTATGGATATAGGGGCAGTTTGGGTTGATGCCTTCAGAGTTTTTATGGGGGAAGGGGGTGGTACATGTCAAAATAAGATATTTGTAAAGCAAACAAAAGATCATTGATCACACTTGCACACCTGGCCAATGTTTTTGACTCCAGAATATTGAAAAATGAGGGGTTGAGGTGAGGTGACATTGTACTTACTTGTTACTGGTCATGGTCATCGAGTAAGAACAGGCTTGGCAAGTTCACGGCTCTTGACAAATTAAAGATTGGGTCAAAATTGTCTTTACAAATTTGAAATATTTTTTGTTTTGTTTTACAGGGATACAACGAATTTACATTGCAGGGAATGCAAGGAGATTTGCATTTCATGTATGCGCATCTGTACGATACATAGGCATATAAGTGTAATTTAATTTTTGTTAATATGGAATTGGGGGGGGGGCATGGCCCCCGTGGCTCCCCCTCTGGCTACGCCAATGATGAAGACGTCAGTGAGATTAGATCACTTTCTATGTAGCCATGACACGTATAAGAGCAATTGTCTAATATTTCTTTTAATGAAAGCCATAAGTATAATTGAGTAAAATATCGAATGAATCATAGAAAACAGAGATGTTGGAATTTTGTATTTGCATCAACTGAAATATTGTTAGTTTTGGACCGAAACTTGAAGCTTCAGTTTGCACCAAAAACCCTCAATTTCGGATCAGATACCTTCAATTTTTGACCAAAAGTTCGCTTACTCGATTTACTTCTTTTTCAGAAATGATTTTTGGAGCATGCATTTTAATTTTTAACACCTTATGTTTCCCCCAATCCCTACCCGCAAGTCCCCGCAGTCAATTGGGCTACCAACACCTGGTATGACAGTATGAAGGATAAGGTGATAAAATGACCAGCCCTCGTAATGTTTAACAAATGCATTATCCATTTGAGCTGTACTTATACCTGTATACGGCTTTAGATATAATTACACAACGTTGCACAATACACACGTTTAATGACCTTGGATAGTGCTCTGCTTGCCAGTGCTAGTGGCATACAACAGAGCATGTCCCGTGGTCCGAAGGGCGGATCTTAAAATGCATGGGAGTTGGGACCAAACATCTTCAAGTTCAAATTTTCCAGTTTTGTTTAAAATCTTCAATTTTTTGGACCATAAATTCTCAAGTTTTGTACCAGACCCGAAAAATCAGAAAAATTGCATTGGTATGAATTAAATTGCCATAAAACCTGCTACTAACTTTCCTGCAATTTTCTGGAAATCTCCTTCAAAAAGTTTTAGGAAATTTCTCTCATTTTCGGAAAGTATTCTTTCATTTTCGGAAAATGTTCTTCATTTTCCGGGATATTTGCTTTAAATGTTAGCACCGCCACCCCTGCCGTTGGACCTTAGTGACGCCCATGGGTGTGGATAGTAATATGAGGGCACTGAAAAATGCTTTCAAGAATGTGGCGCCAAAGGCAGCACTGAATAAGCATGTATATTGTACGCACACCAAGGACTGAGAAAAAACAGTTCGTGCGAAAACAGGAGCGCAACTTCAGGTGAGTGGGCATTTTTTCGTTGAATAATTCAAATTTAGACTATTTCGTCAGGGGAAAATGGCCCAGTATTGAAAAAATTGCAGGAAAAGTATGAATTATACTTGGTTATACCTTTATATTTTGACTGGGGAAGGGGAGGGGGTAAAATATAAGATTTACTGACGGCCTCAAATTAGCATCCTATTTTTAAAAAAAAACTGCCCTCCTGTCTCAAAATTTGGAGTAGGGGGTATGACACCCAACTGCCCAACACCCCTAGTATTTACGCCCCTGGTTGGCCGGACACCGGGCTTAGTCGGGCAGAGATATGGAGTATATAGAGGAGAGGTCGGGCCTTATAACAAATATAGTGCCATTGCTCGGGCCCCCAAATCTCGTTGCGCCACTTTCATCACACATAGACCCATAATTATGGTGATATTTGTCCAAGTCCTTTAAGCGAACCATTCCTTTAATCTACAAAAGATGAACAGTGAGGGTGATATTTTGCTGCATAAATGTTTTGGACCTTGGAATTCAGTGGGACCCTTATGAATCTGTTCCCACTGGACAAAAATGTTTTTTTTGTCGGAACCAATGGAGATATACAGTTTTTATGTGTGCAGTAAGAGCTACTCCTTTAAAGCTGTAACGTGGAATGGAATGACAATTGACAATGCATTTTTAGCCATTAATACCAAGAGAACGGCGATTTGTTATCAACAATAGGAGGGGGGGGGGCGAACCCAGACAAAATCAAGTGGGCCATATAGGCCTTAGGCCTATATAAGGCTTCATATTTAGCGGGACATAAGTTTATTCATCTCCCAAACAAAATTATTGGGGGACATGTCCCCTCGTCCCCCGGAATCGCCGCGCATGAATAGTGCCGTCACATTTTTCCAGTTTTCGTCCAATAAATTGATAAAGAGGCAGCGTCAAATCACTTAGGCAGTGGTGTAGATCTATTTTAAAAGATGGGGGTGAGAGGAACGTCATGGAAAGAAGAATTTATTGGCTCGTTTAGTGTCAATGTGAGCGCGAAGCGCGCGCTTTGCGGCATGGGTCCTGCAGGGGCCTTAAGGGCCTCTGGTGGGATTCAGGGGCGAAGCCCTGGTATGGATCCAGGGGCAAAGCACCCACAAGCTCTACGAGTTTAGCATTTTCAGAGGCTTTCCATGATGAAATCTAAGCTGCAAATGCAGAAATGATGATTTTTGAAATCTTCAAGTGGCCGCTTACATTATGAAAATTCCCAGCCTATTCATTTATGATTGTTTTTGTTACGTCGTAATATCTGGCATTTTGTTTCCCGAGCTTCGTATACGCTATTGTTTTTTGTTTTTCAGAAAATTAACTAACTCATGATTCACAAAAATCGGAAAATGTAGGATTCTTATTCGGAAAAAAGGGACAATACAGAATTACTATTTTTCTGTCCAAATATCAGACCGACTTTTTATTATATTTTGACTAACATTTCAAAATTATTTTAAGGTGTCACCAGAGGCTTCGGAACCGCCCCCTGGATCTCCCACATTTCTCTCAAAAGAAATGAGCAGTAGATATATTAATGGGATATATGTAAATTTTTAGCCGTACCTGATAAATTCCAAGATTTTGTTCTTGAAATAAAATTTGTGTATGATCTTTCTCTGAAAATATTAAAAGTTACTTTCTTTGAAGCAAATAATACTTTAAAGGACATGAAGGAGCAAATCTCGCACCTAATTCATCTGTTTCACTATCAATTTTGTAACAGTATTACGATTCAAACAGCTGCGGTCTTTTTTACAAATGACAAATTAGCTTGCACTTATCTTCAACTTTAAAAGTCAAGTGATTACCATCTTTAAAGATATCTTAAAATACATTGCAATCTGCCAACTCGGCTCGTGGTGCAATCGGTCGTGGGTTCGATACCCGTAATGACTCTCAGTTACTGGGCGGATTCGAGGGGCTGGGGGGAGGGTGGCTCCCTGAGATTTTTTGATGATACTTTTCTTACCATGAGATAATGCTTATAGTCACGGTTTATGTCAATTTTCAGGAAATTTCATTCAATGTTTGGGAAATCTCTTTCAATCGATGGGAAATTTCCTTAATTCTCATGTAATTTTCTTTGATTTTCAGAAAACTTCTTTCATTTTGATGCAATTTTTCTTCAATCTTCTCCAATTTTCTTTAATTTTCGGAAAATATTCATAACTGTTTGGGAAATGTCTTTTGATTTTGAGCAATTTTTCGATAAATTTTCTTCAATTTTCCTTCAATGTTTGGGAAATACAAATATCCATAAATGTTTTGAAAATTTCTTTCAATTTTAAGCAATTTTTCTTCAATTTTTCAATAAATTTTCTTCAATTTTCCTTCAATGTTTGGGAAATATCTTTCAATTTTGGAAATTTCCTTCTTTTTCGTGCAATATTCTTCAATTTTCGGAAAATTTATCTCAATTTTGGACAAATTTTTGGGGGAATTTCCTTAATTCTTATGCAATTTTCTTCGATTTTCAGAAAACTTCCTTTTTTGGGAAATATCCATAAATGTTTAGAAACTTTCTTTTAATTTTGGGATTTTTTTTCTTCGATTTTCCGATAAATTTTCTTCAATTTTCCTTCAATGTTTGGGTTATATCTTTCAATTTTGGGCAATTTCCTTCTTTTTGTGCAATGTTCTTCAATTTTCGGAAAATTCTACTCAATTCTGGGCAAAAATTGGGGAAATTTTCTTCAATGTTTGGGATTTTTTTTCAATTTTGGGCAATTTCCTTAATTCTTGTGCAAGTTTTGGAATATGTCCTTCTTTTTGGTGCAATTTTCGGGGAATTTCATTCAATGTTTGGGAAACCACTTTCAACCTTTGGGAAATTTCTTTTATTCTTGTGTGAATTTCTTCGATTTTCAGAAAATTTCCTTCATTTTGGTGTAATTTTTCTTCGATTTTCGGTAAATATTCATCAGAAAATGTTGCAAATTTTTTTCCAGAATATTAAATGATTTGACCAAATTTTTCTTCAATATTCTATTAATAATTTCCCAATTTTCCTAATCGAAAGAATTCATGCAATAGGAAAGGTGAAATTCTTTCAGGGAGTACCTTCCTCTCTGCTCCCCGTTTATAAACTGCCTACTGCACTTGTCCCAATATGTTTCCGTAACCATAACAAACTTCCTTTTCAACTTCACATCATCCCTACAGCCCTAGTTTGGTTTGGCTGGTTAAAATGCCGTTTAAAACATTTGAGTGATTTTGTCTCAGCACTTTTAGCCACAGTTGAAGATGTTGGGGCCGCGAGCAGACACTGCAATACGCGCTATGTATATGAGGCTCCGATCGCAGTGGGGTATCTTTCCGAGGAGGCTAACTTTTAGGTGTAACTTGGTATGCGATAGCAACGGCTCCAAAATTTGGGGACCAAAATGAAATATCATGTGTTTTTTTTATATATTTTTTTAATATGTATCAGAGTTAAAGCTTGAGAAATAAAATATAGGCTTAAAAATGGCAAAATTATTTTAAAATTGTACTTTATAAGCTTAAAAATTATGTTTATTGAAAATTTCGGGTTACGGTCTAAAATTCGCGCAAACATAAGTTTTTTGCCATCATCGATTGGGGTTTCAC
>JAIGNY010001793.1:607500-692500 GCA_020152595.1 Chiridota heheva | reverse complement strand
AGAATAGAGACAGGTTGAAGGGCATGGGCAGAAGCCGGATTACAGCAGCCACTGTATGAAAAAATGGAGAAGCTCGGGAGGTATGTATGTGGCAGTGAAATGTAATAAGTAACAGTTTTTAAATATGTAAAAGTCTCTACTACGTACTTTCTTTTTAGTAAAAGAACATTTCTTAAACTTTGCAAAATAGGAGGAGGTGGGGCAGAGGGTGCCCGGGGTTTGGCCCGCTTTTACACTTTATGCTAAAACGCAATTCACCCGAGTTTGATAATTTGGATCCAAAAACTTTTCATATGTTAACAGAATAAATAGCATGGGATATTACAGTCCTGTTATGACTTTGCATAGATAACAATTAATACCCGGTTTTAATTTGTGTCCGTTTCTGCAATAGACCAAGGCCTATATATCTACACATGTTTTTGATATGACATTTTTCTGTCTTTTTTTATTTGTAAAGACGTAAAGACGGGCTTCAAAGCCGCGCAATAAAGAGAAGGGACGTGTAATGGGAGAGGAAGCAATGCAGCAAAAAACAAAACATTATTACAGAAAGTCTTAATTCAACTTCCATTGAAAAAATGTGCGCGTTGACTGTTGGCGCCAACCGTGATGTTCGTGTGAACATACCCGTCAACCAAGAACACACCTGCAAACGCGGACTGTCCTCGTTTGCGGCAACTACCTAAACAGTCAATCTCATTATTTCTCATCATTTTGATGGTGCTCTTAAATTATTTTGACATTCTGAACATAGTCCACTATTGATTAGTCTCCGATTGTATATGTATTCACTATGTACAGATGTATAAGTGTTGTCACGGCGTGGTTTCAGCAGAACTGGCTCCCTGATACACAAAACATACGTCCATCTTTATTCAATTGGATTCTGACACACAAGATATGTACCTGATAGCAGTGCCGCCGAGAGCCATGGCGGGCCCCGGGGGTATGATCTTGCACACAAGGGCCTCTATGATAAGTCAAAGTTCTCCTTTTTACACATCTTGAGGTAGTACAACGAGGCGAGTTTATTAGACCATTTTGACTTCGGTGCTGTAAAATATCAAATATACCGACGACGAAAAAATTAAACCTTCCTGAGCTGTTCAAGGATTTTACCCCGTTTTGGAGGTAAAGTTGAGGAATTATTAACAGATCAAATTGGGAAGAATTGATAAAGCAGAAGGAAAAACAGTGTAAAAAAGTTAAAAGAATTTGGCAAGATTTCCTAAAAATTGAACAAAAAATTTCGAAAATGACGGAAACTTTCCGTTAATTGACAGAAAATTCCAGAAAATGAAGGAACTTTATTGAAATTTTAAGAAAATTCTGCAAAAATCAAGGAAATTGCCCGAAAATGAAGAAAATTGAAGAAACTGATAGGTTGGGAGGTCAAACTCAAATTTTTAACATATAATTGGTAAAACTAAAGAAAAAAATATTAAAATTATTGGAAATTTTGGAGTTATTTGGCAAGATTTCCAGGAAATTGAAAGCAAATTGAAAGAAACTTTTGCAAAAATAAAAGAAAATTTCCGAGACTTTTCGAATAGGCCTATCAAAGAAAATTATACCTGAGAGAATTTTTCCTCGCTTGTTTGTTTTCTTCCCGGCTGGGAGGTCAAATTCGGAAATTTTTAAACTAAAGTTGGTAAATTGAAAGAAAAGTTGGTAACAACTGTGGATATTTTGGTAAAATTTGGCAACATTTCCCAGAAATTGCAGGAAATTTTTTGATTAGCAGCAACGTTTAATGAAAAAAAAAAAAAAAAAAAAGCAATTTGCGCCCTTCTTAGCCTTAGGACTGTAGGTGCTATTTCAATTTTAAGAACACCAGCACGTATATGTTAATCCAAGTGCGCGTAGCTTGGACAGATTCTGTACTTTATCATACAAATACACAGAGAATTCTGCTTTGGTTTTCTGTCGAAAGCGAAATTATTGTGTTTTCCATTCATTCCATGTTTACTCTCAGTCCTGATACAGACAAACTATAGGGAATTTTACGACACATAACCATTAGCTTTCTCTCAGTATTCAATATATGAGGTTGATGCATAGTTAAAGGCTATATTAAATTTACGGGTCTCATATAAACGTCCTATAAACCCCCTATGACCCCAGGCCCGGGGAAATGCCCTTACCCCCCCCCCCTCTCTGGCGGCGGCCTTGCCTGTTAGTCTATATTCACGGTTTGTCGGTTAGATTCCAACGTCCACGGCTTGAAGCCACAAATTTATTGTCCTTGGTCATGTCGGTTGTAAGGTGAAAAATGATTCTAATACAAATAATTATTTAAACCCCAAATATTGATAAATTGAGACTTCCTTTGATTATTTCGTGTTTAACACGCTGGTCTCTTTAATTATATTCCCAAATTAGCTATACTTAAAGGCGTCCACAGTTTTTTAGTGTAACATAATATAATCCACCTTTGGCAGTTTGGCGGCGTGAACAAGTATGGGTTTTCAGATGAAAGGAATTACAACAAGAATGCAATCCACTGCGTTGCTGATCTCATCACCACTTATACCCAACAGTGGCGTGGTGGCCGGGACAAGAAGGGCAACTGCTCCTCAGTGAAGCTTTCTAAATGGGCGTCGAATGCTCACAGGAGCGCAAAAAATGTCCTGAATATATCTTTATTTGTCCTTTTTATTCTCATCTTCTGCAATTCGCATCTTTTACGAAACAAACATTTAAACTGTTTTCTCTCGAAGCTTTATTCTTACAGTCCGGGTGGAACAATAAAACTTGGGTACTTTGAAATACACCCAAAATTGGTTACTTTTATGTATTGCGTCATCGCATGAGCCTACACATTTGAGTAGCCCACACATTTGAGAAGCCCACACTAAACGTATGTTTTTATTTTTTTATTTCACTGGAGGCTAAATTTTGGAGATGGATAGTAAATAGATATTTAAAACTTTCACCACTGCCTTTTGACATTCATCGTCGCCTTTTTGAGAAATCAACAAAACATTTTATAAGCAATTGTTTTGTTGATTTTCTCAAAAGACTGACAACATCATACTTGGGCACTAAGTCGGGCAGAGATGTAAAATGTCAGATGTACTGTTTAAATCAGAGATACATTAAATCATGCTCGAATCGTTACATCATCAGAATCATGTCCTCGTGACTCGGCTTCATGCTGACAACATCCTACTTGGGCACTTAGTCGGACAGAGATTTAAAATGTTGGATGTCTGGATGCTCTGTTTGAATTGAAGCAAAATGTGTGTTCGCACATCCTTGATCAGATAAACATCTCAACCATGCCTGAATCGTCTAGATATCAGAATCACCTCCACTCAACTTGGCATGATGCTGATTGAGTTCGGGTTGGGCAACTCTGCAGGAGACGTATATAGGAAAGATGCCCATCCTCACAAGTTTAAAGTCAAAAGCCATTTTTCAGTTTTGGGCATTAAAAACTAGAAATCTCTAGGGGATTCAACTCTTGGATCCTATCAGAGCTGCATCCATGAACCCAACAAAATTGTGGACGAATATTTAGGGAAATTTTTTTTCTGCCTGACAGTCGTTAATGGTAACCCAAATGCTTATCTGAGTAGAATTTGATTTTTTCTTCTTTTCATCAATTACATTTTGGGTTTTTTTGGGTTGATTTTAAGCCACTTTGAGGCAAAAAAAAACAAAAAAAACAAAACACACTCACACATTAAGCCAAGAGGCAAATTCAAAATTTATCAGAAATTTTTGTTGATTTTCCGAAATTTATCAGTTTGTGTTAATTTTTAGACATTTTAGGGCATCAAAGACAATACAACTTTTAGAGCTTCGGGGTCTTCGCCCTCTATTCAATGTGATGTAAAATGAAACATAGTCTCTATTCTCTCATTTAAATCCATTGTTTTTTAACCCTCTGCCATTTCTCTTGGAAAATCAAAATAATTATAATGAAGAGGATTTGATCTTTTCTACACCCTCTGCCAATTTCAAGCTGGAAAAGGCATTTTGGATATTTTCAAGGTCTGAAAATAAGGAAAGAAATATGAAAAAAAAAAAAAGAATTTGAGGCTATTTTCCTGTTCGTGCATCACATTTTTTCAATAAAAAGATAAAAATTAAACTTTGATTACTCATAACTTAAAATCTACACATGCTATTTTCAAATTTCAAAATTATTATACTCAGATTTAAATATTCTTTGCGGTTGAAAAAAAAACAACTTTTGTACCTGTCCATAAATATCTTAAATGGGCTATGCTTGTATATTATAAAATTATAATGTTAAAATCTACTCAGATACCTTCATTTGGGTTACCACTTAAACAGGCAGAAAATAAATTTTCCCTAAAAATTAAAGAAGAAAAAAATGGGCAAAATTTGGAGCTGACGGGTGAAGCCCTGGTAGGGACCAGGGAACGAAGTACTGGTAGGGGCCCCATGTGGCGAAGCTATTAATTAAGATTTCTTATTTTTCCTTATTACATTTCGTATTTATTCGTTTTGTTATTGGTGCTGTGCTACCAACCTACCTGAAATTGCTAATGTTTTTGTTTGACGCACTCAACAACAATTTGAAAATCATTCACAGGCCTACCGCAAGCAAACAACACAAAAATGAAAAACATCGATTTAGGTATGACTTGTTATCTCTAGTATTTATAATTAATGAAACGAAATCCAAGGTGTTGTATTGTACGAGGTAAGAATATGCTGTAGGCTCATGTAATTTGTGATATGTCAAGGTGTTCTAACTACACGTAATGAAATTGTATATTTAACGTGATTTAGGCCTAGTTAACGTTTTTGTATTGTAATTTCCTAATCATAGTTTTCGAAATTTCCTTTTTTTCTTCAAAATGTGTGATTTTATTCTAACGGTAGTTAACTAACTTACTGCGCCCTGCCTTACCTAACTTAGTTATCGTCATAACCCCAACATACTGTAGCCTAGCTACTGACATAGGCCTAACGAGTAACGTTAAGCAATATGGATATTTGTGTTGTGTAACTAACGAGTAACGTTAGGATAAGCCGTGTGGTTTTCGTCTACTTTAGGTTTTTTACCCATTACTTTGATTTTATTAGATTTATTAATTTCCACACTAATCAGAGTCCTCACCAACTCCCAGAAACCTGTTTACAACCTCATTAGGTAGCCTACCCCAATTTATCCATTCTCTTTGGTAGAAGAACTAAAACCCTATCCCCTCCCTTTAGCTTTACACATTAAATCAGACCTCCATCTTCAGCATCAACCCTGCCACTCTCGACACCTCTTCTCTTGGCCCACTTTTCCTCCTTAGGGCCACCCCTCTCCCTTCCGTCCACCTAGACCTCTCCACTTATCATAAAACTCAAACCCACCCTAATCTCTTCATCAATCTCCACAACCAAATCAAAGACCAACTCTCAAATTACACCTCCATCTATACTGATGACTCCAAGGAAGGCAACAAGACAGCTGCTGCTGCCATCATTTAAAACATCACCCTCAGTAGCAGACTTCCTGACTACTCATCCATCTTTTCAGCAGAGGCTAAGGCCATTTTCCTCGCCCTCAACTTGATTGAGTACTCTCCTCCCAGCCACTTTGCCATTTTCTCCGACTCAAAGGCTGTTCTTACTTCATTACTCAATCTTAAATGGGATAACCTCACATGCCACCACCTCCTCCGGAAACTCTTTTCTCCCACCCTCTGCAGGAAAAGTGTTCTTTTTTTCTGGATACCAGCCATGTTGGCATCCCTGGCAATGACAGGGCTGATGCAGCCGCAAAGCTTGCCCTCAACCTCCTCCCTACCCCTTTTCCCAAAACCCTTTCTGACATCAAACTGCCTATCGCTTCCCTTGTTCGTGACCGCTGGCAAACCTCATGGAACTCTCAAATTGATAACAAACTCCATGTCATTCAGCCCACAATTCCGATCAAATCCACCATCAACAACCTCTCTTGTATCGACAACGTTCATATTACCCGTCTTCGAATTGGTCACACCCACCTTACTCACTCCCACTTCCTTATTGGTTCCCCCCAGCCCCTCTGTAACAATTGCCACTGCATCCTCACTATCCATCACGTTCTCCTTGCTTGCCTCCTGTACAACCTTCCCAGAGCTTCCCTTGCTCCCCACAACTCAATTGCTGAGTTCTTCCAGAAAATCCTTAAATTATCATTCCTTCCCTTTACAACCATATTTAATTCTCCTCTTCCACCCCCTCTCTACTTTGTTTTTGTTTCACCCATGTACCTTCTCTCTTGATCACAGTTTTCTGACTTTTGTTCTTATATTTCTCTCATTCTCTCCCTGTTTTCTTTCCTTCCTACCTCTAAAATGATCTGATCTCTCAGGCACAATTTGACCCTCGTTGTCGTAGTGCCGTTAAGCCATCATCAAACAATCAAACAATCTTTTCTTCTGGATACCCATCCATGTTGGCATCCCTGGCAATGACAAAGCTGATGCAGCCACTAAGCTTTCCCTCAGCCTCCCCCTACCTCCTTTTCCAAAACACTTTCTGACATCAAACAGCTTATTGCTTCCCTTATTCGTGACTGCTGGCAAACCTCATGGAAGTCCCAAATTGATAACAAACTCCATGTCATCCAGCCCACCATTCCCATCAAACCCACCATCCACAACCTCTACCAGCCTTAGAATACTGTAGGTCACACCCACCTCAATCCCACCTCCTTATTGGCTCCCCCCCACCCCTCTGCAACAATTGCCAATGCACCCTCACAGTCCACCACATCCCCCTGTACAACCTTCCCAGAGATTTTCTCATTCCCCACAACTCAATAGCTGAGCTCTTCCAGAAATACCCTCTGGATAAAATGATATCCTTCTTTCATCGTGCTTCCCTCTACAACCATATTTAGTCCTACTCTCCAACCCTCGTCTCCAACCCTCCTCTCTCTACTTTTTTTTTCTTCACCCGTGCACTTCCTCTCTCAATCCCAGCTTTTTGGCTTTTATTTTAGTTCCCGTGTTTTTCTAAATCTCTCCCTGATTTCTTTTCTTCCTACCTCTGTAATGATCTAACCTCTCAGGCACAATTTGACCCTCGCTGTCGTGGTACCCTTAAGCCCTCATCAAACAAACAAACAAACAAATATATTATACAGGATTCCTATAAATTAGGCAGTCTTGTTGCATATAACGATATAAAGCTTTTAATTAAGTTGGGGGTTAAGATTAGGTCCAAGGAATTTAACAGAAATAGTTTGTTTTACAAAAGTGTCATCGATACAAATTTTAAGATATTGAAACTTGTTAAAATAAAATTTAATAAATTTAATAAAGTTTACAAAAAGGAAGTAAAAGATAATACTTTTGTTTATGTTTTGAATAACCAACACATGCACTAATGTTTACAAAAAAAATTGTTTCAAATATATTAATACTTCAAGAGTAGGCCTAATACTAGTAGAAACCATTGCTAATACATAACCTCTCAGTACAGTGGTCCCAAAAGAACATACAAATTAACACCAACGCCCTTAACTTTTGCCTACTGTTAAACCATACAGACAAAGCTGAACAACTTTTTTCAAGATACGTTTTTGTAGATTTCCTGAAATCTTTGTGAAAAAGGGTAAAATTGTCAATTTTCTAGAAGAAATTCAGTGTCTTGTGCACAGGATAAAAGTGTTGCAGTTAATGTTGCAAACGCGCACATACAACTTGAAAAAGGGAGGGGCAAAACCGGCACAGATTTAAAAAATAAACACCATGCATGTTTGTTACAAGATGCAATAATTGCGTTGTTGTACAAACTTTAATTGAGTTACTACAATATTTACAAGGTGTAAAACAAATTCAAGTTTCCGTGTGCTGATTTTCAGGTTAAAATATGAGTCTTTATACCGACATCAATTTGCCCAAAATTTCTGGGCAACTTTTTTTGAAAACATGTTGAAGCCCATTGACTTTGTTTAAGCATGTAATTTTTTTATGTATGTAATCGTTCATACTCTAAATCAGAGATTCAGAGCGAAGGAGTTGGAGTATGAAGATTCGTACTAACCTAATACCTGTAAGTTTTCGTTACAATTTTTGTGTCAGAATCTGTTCACTATTGTCAGTTTTTGTCCACTGCTGCCTAAATTTGTCCACCTAATTAATTATGCTAATTAAGCATGTGAAACATTAATCAACACAACATTTTAACAATTGTATGGTAATCACCATTGATTTTTAATTTGTATACCAAAGTCAAGGTTTCAAATTGAAGCAATAAAACATATATTATATGAATTTTTGGGTCTTGATTTTAATTTACTGTCACAGAGTCATCTTAACAAAATATTGCATAATTCAAGGAAATACACAATCTCCATATGGTGGACAGACTCTGGCATAGATTTCAATCAAAATGACCAACCAACTAGAAAAGACAAACTTAAATATAGGCCTTGACAAATGAAGTAAGCATACTCAAGAACATACAGCACTTACTGGTAGATCTGAACTCAAATTTATTCATTTCAGTGGGTATTCAGTAGAAAAAGATTTCTTAAATATTACCCGCCTTAGAATTGGTCACACCCACCTTTCTGTAACAGTGGAGCTTCTCTCGTTTATTTTTTTTTTTTTTGTTTTTAGAAATGCACCTCTAAGTTTTGTTCTTGAAAAAGATTTCTTATCTGACCTTTCAAAAACTGACCTTTCAAAATTAAAAAAAAAAGTGGGCTTGCTGGCAATATATAAATTTGATAAAATTAACTTTTCATGATGTATATTCAAGTTATTTATATTGGTATATACAGACAACACTCAAGAAAATATTTTGGCAGGTTTACAGACATTGACTGGTCTAATGGGTGCATGTAGGGGTTGTCAAATATGTAAGTGGACGTAAACGGGTAGGCTAGGTGGACGAAAACCACACGGCTTACCCTAGGCGGTAAATCAACAACGACAGCAATCAGTCAACATCAGCCAACACAACAAAAATGATCAGTATGGCCATAAATGGCCTGAACAGAGGTATATGACAAATAACTATACCTTACCTAAGTTAAGTTGAGTTCAATTTGGTTGAAGCGGGCATATGCAATATTTCCGATCTTTCTGGCTATTTATACATAATAAATCTGTGGGATTGGGAATATACAGTGCTTGCTGCTGATTTACACCAAACACCTGTGACTGTATCACAAAATCCCTGTGGGCCCACTTCTTGTAAGTTGTTTCTGTAAATGCACAAGTTGCACATGCTGGCCATATTTTACTCTTGTCACATGTAAATAACGAATACAAATTGCTCGGCCTTTTCACATTTTGCAAGTATACTTATCAGTGCAAACAGGCAACTTGTGTTGCTTTTTTGAATGTATATTAATTTCCTTTTTGAAGAAGGCTACCAATCATCTGATTTGCAGTACATCTAAACAAATTAGCAAGATTTTATTATTATTATTATTATTATTACTATTATTACTATTATAGTATTGTTACAGGGCCTAAAAGGCTATATGGTTTTCCATGGATGTCATAGAATAATGATTTCATAATAATATTCGGTACAAATTTTCTTCATTGCACCAGGAAAGTGGCTTTACGTTCATAGAAAACTAATTGTTGTTATTATATGTTGAACTTGAAAATATGATAAAAACACTGTAATTGTTCTCTCTTTTTTTCAAACTGAGTTTTCCTTACTTTTGCAGATGGCGTATACCCAAAGATAACTGGTTAATAATTAAGAGAGGACTAGTAATTGATAACTCATCTCAATGGCGCCCATTGATTGGGACCGTGTTATGTCAGTGGACACCAACAATGTGTCAGAAGATAAAGCAGATGAATTATTTCAAATGCTTAGTGAGGTAAGTTTGGTCAAATCCTAGAATCTTGACACATTCAAATTAATCAAAAGGACGCCCTCACTTTTCGACCAAGTTCCTTTCACATCTTCACATAAATTTTTCTGTACTTTTAGTACTGGTAGATATGATTAAACAAATTCCAGCAGATAGCAGGATTGCACACTTGGAGAAAGATAAACAAAAAGCTATAGAGGATGGAAATAAAGGTCTGAGAAACAAGATTCAGAGAACAATGAACAAGTATGTTCGTGATGTGCGGAGTGAAACTTTCAGACACATAGAGGCAGACAAATTCAGATTCTTTTTGGAGCTTGATAAAATCTGTTAGAAATTCAAATGAAAGCAATAAAGTACGTGTTGATGAAAATTTGGGAAATGATATAAATAAACATTTTGACCGTTTTAATCAATCACGCAATAAAGATATTAACATTTCTCTGTCGGAATACACAGGTGATGTGTGTATATCTGTGATGAATATGGATTCTGTATGTTATCAATTTAAGAAGCTAAAAAAGGAGTTGCATGTTGGTCAGATAAACATACTTGGTGGGTTTTTAAATTGTTAAGTAATGATTTAGCACTAGTATTGTGCGGGATCCCGGTAGTCACATAAGTCCTGGTAACCCAATCCCGGTATTGCACAATCCAGACCACGTAAGGATGCGTTACTACAACTGGGAATCCTGGGAGTGATAAAAACTTGAAGAAAAAAACATCTTTCCCGGTTTTTTTGAAAGAAATATTAAGTAAATATTTGTCAAAAATTATTATATTTTGTGCCTCCTTTAAAAAAAGAAATTGTGTAAAAAACAACTTTTAATCTTACAAAATTCTAGTCAATTTGGACATTTGACAAGCATTCAGGTCAGTTATAATAAACTTTCAACCATCCGATAAAAAAAGACCAAAGTTTTGCAAAAATTTTGGATCCCAAATTATGGAATTCTCTTATATCTGAGCAAGTTGTCATGCATAGAAGGTTATACCAGACATTTTTTTAGTCATTCAACAATCAAAATCCTCAAATATAAGTGTAATTTCATATTGGCTTTTTGATGCCACAAGCAAATTCACATGTCAACAGTAACACACTCATAACACACTAGACCACTACAGTAACATAATTCATTAGGCCCAAGTTCTCAATAAAATAAAAAAAATCACATGGTATAAAATACTTTACTTTATTCACTTATAAAGTGAATACTTTACAAAGCTTATGTGATAAAAATCAAAATGGAAACTTCACATTTAAGAAGGGCTAAATAATAACTAAATTGGGTGGGTTGTGATTCTAGGGAGCATTTTTCAGGATTTGTTTTCAAAGTTATGGGGGTTCATCAGATAAAAATGAGTTTTTCATAGACATTTTAAAGGATTTTCATGGTCTTTAACTGTGTTATTTCTCAGGGTGTTATCATGGTATTTAAATACATTTTTAGCTGTGAATTTGGCCTTGTGTACTAACATAAGGTAGTGACAGTGCAGTAAGGAATATACATTATGGGAATCCCGGTAGTGGCAACACTACCGGTAGTGAGTGAGCAACACTACCGGTAGTGAGTGAGCAACACTACCGGTAGTGAGTGAGCAACACTACCGGTAGTGAGTGAGCAACACTACCGGTAGTGAGTGAGCAACACTACCGGTAGTGAGTGAGCAACACTACCGGTAGTGAGTGAGCAACACTACCGGTAGTGAGTGAGCAACACTACCGGTAGTGAGTGAGCAACACTACCGGTAGTGAGTGAGCAACACTACCGGTAGTGAGTGAGCAACACTCACCGGTAGTGAGTGAGCAACACTACCGGTAGTGAGTGAGCAACACTACCGGTGGTGAGTGAGCAACACTACCGGTGGTGGTGAGCAACACTACCGGTGGTGGTGAGCAACACTACCGGTGGTGAGTGAGCAACACTACCGGTGGTGAGTGAGCAACACTGCACCGGTGGTGAGTGAGCAACACTACCGGTGGTGAGTGAGCAACACTACCGGTGTGGTGAGCAACACTACCGGTGGTGAGTGAGCAACACTACCGGTGGTGGGTGAGCAACACTACCGGTGGTGGTGAGCAACACTACCCGGTGGTGGTGAGCAACACTGCCGGTGGTGAGTGAGCAACACTACCGGTGGTGAGTGAGCAACACTACCCGGTGGTGGTGAGCAACACTACCGGTGGTGAGTGAGCAACACTGCCGGTGGTGGTGAAACAACACTACGGTGGTGGTGAGCAGCACTACCCGGTGGTGGTGAGCAACACTGCCGGTGGTGGTGAGCAACACTACGGTGGTGAGTGAGCAACACTACCGGTGGTGAGTGAGCAACACTGGGTGGTGAGTGAGCAACACTGGTGGTGATCAACACTGCGGTGGTGGTGAGCAACACTGCCGGTGGTGAGTGAGCAACACTACCGGTAGTGAGTGAGCAACACTGCTAGTGGTGAGCAACACTACCGGTGGTGAGTGAGCAACACTGCGGTAGTGAGTGAGCAACACTACCGGTGGTGAGTGAGCAACACTGCCGGTGGTGAGGAGCAACACTACCGGTAGTGAGTGAGCAACACTACCGGTAGTGAGTGAGCAACACTACCGGTAGTGAGTGAGCAACACTACCGGTAGTGAGTGAGCAACACTACCGGTAGTGAGTGAGCAACACTACCGGTAGTGAGTGAGCAACACTGCCGGTGGTGAGTGAGCAACACTACCGGTGGTGAGTGAGCAACACTACCCGGTGGTGAGTGAGCAACACTACCGGTGAGTGAGCAACACTACCGGTAGTGAGTGAGCAACACTACCGGTGAGTGAGTGAGCAACACTACCGGTAGTGAGTGAGCAACACTGGGTGTGAGTGAGCAACACTACCGGTAGTGAGTGAGCAACACTACCGGTAGTGAGTGAGCAACACTACCGGTGGTGAGTGAGCAACACTACCGGTAGTGAGTGAGCAACACTACCGGTAGTGAGTGAGCAACACTACCGGGTAGTGAGTGAGCAACACTACCGGTGGTGAGTGAGCAACACTACCGGTAGTGAGTGAGCAACACTACCGGTAGTGAGTGAGCAACACTACCGGTAGTGAGGAGCAACACTACCGGTAGTGAGTGAGCAACACTACCGGTAGTGAGTGAGCAACACTACCGGTAGTGAGTGAGCAACACTACCGGTGAGTGGAGTGAGCAACACTACCGGGTAGTGAGTGAGCAACACTGCCGGTGGTGAGGAGCAACACTACCGTGGTGGTGAGCAACACTACCGGTGGTGAGTGAGCAACACTACCGGTAGTGAGTGAGCAACACTGCCGGTGGTGAGTGAGCAACACTACCCGTGGTGAGTGAGCAACACTACCGGTGGTGAGTGAGCAACACTACCGGTGGTGAGTGAGCAACACTACCGGTGGTGAGTGAGCAACACTACCGTGGTGAGTGAGCAACACTGCCGGTGGTGAGTGAGCAACACTACCGGTGGTGGTGAGCAACACTGCCGGTGGTGAGTGAGCAACACTACGGTGAGTGAGCAACACTACCACTACCGGTGGTGAGTGAGCAACACTGCCGGTAGTGAGTGAGCAACACTACCGGTGGTGGTGAGCAACACTGTGGTGAGTGAAAGCAACACTACCGGTGGTGAGTGAGCAACACTGCCGGTGTGAGTGAGTGAGTGAGTGAGCAACACTACCGGTGGTGGTGAGCAACACTACCGGTAGTGAGTGAGCAACACTGCCGGTAGTGAGTGAGCAACACTACCGGTGGTGGTGAGTGAGCAACACTACCGGTAGTGAGTGAGCAACACTACCGGTGGTGAGTGAGCAACACTACCGGTGGTGAGTGAGCAACACTACCGGTAGTGAGTGAGCAACACTACCGGTAGTGAGTGAGCAACACTACCGGTAGTGAGTGAGCAACACTACCGGTAGTGAGTGAGCAACACTACCGGTAGTGAGTGAGCAACACTACCGGTAGTGAGTGAGCAACACTACCGGTAGTACAAAAAGGTGACTAACGCACAACACTGTTTAGCACCATTAATTACCTTCATTTTTCAGGAAACTATTTCCAACAGCAAAATTAGGTCGTTGTGGAAACATGCCAACTCCTGTCCCCAAAATTAAGACAAAAACTGTAAATGATTTTAGACCAAATGATCTGGCTAGTATTGCTTTTAATAGCATGCAGAAGGTATTACTGCCTCGTTTTATGGAAAGTGTGCAGCAACTTCGAGATGTGTATCAATTTGCTTATAAGAAGGGTGTTTCGTGTGTAGATGCTGTACTATACATTAACTATACTCTATTGTACATTAACGATATAGTGACTTATTTGAATTGTAAAGAAACGACTATGTCAAAGGTTCTTTTTCTTGATTTTTCAAGTGCTTTCAATACGGTCTTGCCAAACTACCTACTTAAAGATTTGACAATATTTATAAAAGACCCGTGGCTCATTCATTGGTTGGCACAACTTCTTCAAGGGTGGACAAGACAAATAAAACTGGATAAAGGTTTGTCAGAACAATCTGCAATAAATGTAGGTGTACCACAGGGAGGTCCTCTATCTGATGTTCTTTTTACCATCTATACAGATGAAATAAGTTCAAATGAAATTATTTGTGGATAAAGTATGCCGATGATACATTATTTGTGTGATAAAGTATGCTGGTGATACATTATTTGTGTGATAAAGTATGCCGGTGATACATTATTTGTGTGATAAAGTATGCCATTGATACATTATTTGTGTGATAAAGTATGCTGGTGATACATTTTTTGTGTGATAAAGTATGCCGGTGATAAATTATTTGTGTGATAAAGTATGTCGGTGATACATTATTTGTGTGATAAAGTATGCCGGTGATACTGCTATTTCATTTAAAATTGCTAACAATTCTCTAAGTGAGGATCAAGTTGAGTACCAGTCCTTTGGTGATGAAAATGTGATGAAAAAAACTTATTGTTAAAGCCAAAGAAATGTGCTTTGTAAACAAAAATGTCAAACATACAGGGATTTTGGAATCAAAATTGGACAATGTAGTGTAAATTAGGGTAAAAATGCCCAGGGGAGGGGGCTGGGGGACGTCCATCATTTTTGTCTGTACTCCTATTAAAAACTGGTAAGATGTATTGGTACATGAAATATATTTTTAATAAGTGCACTGTACATAAAACAAATGATGGAAATAATTACAATATATAGTATGGTTTAAGGATAGGTAGCTGCTTTTGAATACAATCTGTAAAATAAAGTGAAAGAAACTGGCCATCAAAACTTTAGCCTGTCTCTTAAAAAGTCAATTTAAAATATGATGTTGCAAGTTTTTATTATAATTAAGTTTATATATTTTAAAGAGGCCTAACAACATAATGATTAATCATTAAAATTTTAACTAATTTTTGAACCTTGTTTATTATTTAGTTATATTGGGTGGACCTTTTTACCCCGAGCAAACGGAAGTGCCTCAGGTTAAAACAGCCCAGTAATACATTTTACCACATAATGTTAAATTTGGCACAGAAACAAGCTATAGATATATGTTGGACAGTTGGACCTGGTGTTAAATCAAATAAGTACCCTTAAACTGCATGTGTGTCATGTGTGTATGTAGAGTATTAGCTAAAACCATTAACATACTTTTAACCTCACTAATATTTAAACAATCAACTTTCAGTTTTAGACAAGTTTCCACCAGTCTGTATTCAATAAGCAATAGTATACAACCTTGTACATGTACATTATTCACAACAATCTTGCCATGAACTATTAGTTAATGAATTGCTTCAACTGCAGTACACTATTTGAGAAGGCACATCACAAGATCTCATCACAACAACCAAAGCCCATGACTTTCACCTCGTATGTATGCGACCGCATTGCTCCACAACAACCAAAGCCCATGACATTCACCTCGTTGGTATGCGAAAGCATTGCTCCACAACAACCAAAGCCCATGACATTCACCTAGTATGTATGCGACCGCATTGCTTTACAACAACCAAAGCCCATGACATTCACCTAGTATGTATGCCACCGCATTGCTCCACAACCAAAGCCCATGACATTCACCTTGTATGTATGCAACCGCATTGCTCCACAACAACCAAAGCCCATGACATTCACCTCGTATGTATGCGACTGCATTGCTTCACAACAACCAAAGCCCATGACATTTACTTAGTATGTATGCGACCGCATTGCTCCACAACAACCAAAGCCCATGACATCCACCTAGTATGTATGCGACCGCATTGCTCCACAACAACCAAAGCCCATGACATTCACCTCGTATGTATGCGACCGCATTGCTCCACAACAACCAAAGCCCATGACATTCAACTCGTATGTATGCGACCGCATTGCTCACACGTATCCCAACCCTATAAAGTCAAATGTTTGGACCAGCCAAGGAACTGTTGAGTAAAATACTTCACCAACACTACAAGGAAAGTGGATTTAAAAAGATTTAAAAAGCCAACCTGTGCAACCCTGCCTAGGAAATTGTACCCGAAAGCCTTCAAGATAGAGCATAATATGTGCTGTAATTTGAAGGCATCATCCTAGGCCTGTCTATATTGATTCTAAAGAGGGATCATATACATAGGCACTTAGCTTGAGATTAATCTAGCTTTAATGGTGATGGTACAATTGATAATCTTTCAGTGTCATGTAATTAATGCACACACTACTGGCCCACTGTGTGTATTGATGAAAAGAAGTGCAAAAGTAATATTGTTAAATGTTCATCTGATAGGACATGTTCAAATACATTTGATCTTTTTGTAATATTAATGCTAGAGCTATTTTTTTTTAAATCAGTTTATTTCATCGCAGGTTCTTTATGCTGTACCCATTTGGTATCATTTAATCTTACAGAAAGACAAAGACAGAATCAGGAAATTTTTAACGTATACTTCAAAGATTCTTAACTTACATTATCACATGCTTAATAAGCATTACTTATTGATATTTTAAATGACAGGGCAAAATCGGAATTTATTGCAATGGCGACAAAAATCAACAAAGAACACAGTCATCCTCTACACATTACATTACAAAGTCATCTAACACATTCAAACAGAAGTCTTTGAAACCCTAACATAGTGCCAAAATACAGAATACATGTCTACACAAATTCATTCATTCACCATGCAGCAATTTACTTACAGACAGGAGAGTTAGAATTACTGTTTTGAACCTTTATCTTTAATTTTTCCCTATATTTATTTACTTTTTTATATTCTTTTAATTTCTGCTACATGTTTTATTATGTATATATATCTACGTTTTTCCTTTTTACAAATGTTTTAAATTTGTACTGGAATACAATAAATTGAATTGTATTGAATTGTAACAGCAGTAATTATCAGATGAAAGTGTAAACCTACCTTTTTGGGAGATAATCTCATTTCTGCAATATTTTATTTAAAACAATTACTGACAAATAAACTGTCACGCAAATAGGTATTCATTTCATTGTGGTCACTGTTTACAGTTGTTGTAAATCATCTCCTACAATTTTATCTGACATTACAGAATTTACCAATGCCTTCATTTCTTTTAATAGCTGATATTTACTGACTCCAGTTTAAAAATGGAAATTTACCTATTGCAGGTATCTTAAATAAATGTGTCCATATTATATATTTCAGAAGATATATGAGTTACTTTAAGAAATATTATATACATTTGTTATTAATGAAAGGAATGCATTCTGAATCTGTATCTGATTGATACATCAAGCAATCAATCCTGATCATTACTGACGCATGGATTCTTTGTGTGCATTAGTTACAATACATGCACAGTGTATGTGATGTTGATCAATCTGTCTAAAAAGGTAGCATAAGGGGCTCATTCAAAACCCTCCCATCAACCAGAAACTTTCCCTGGGCTAATTGACTAAGAATCAGCTCTGCTGCCATCTGTGCATAGATCAAACAACCCACTAAATCTGTCAGGTATCTGCTCTGACCCAGGGTCTGATCCCTTTTGTCTGTGGCATCCTGGTTTCAATACCTTGCTCTGACCCAGGATCTGATCCCTTTTGCTGTGGCATCCTGGTATTAATACCTTGCTCTGACCCAGGATCTGATCCCTTTTGTCTGTGGCATCTTGGTATTAATACCTTGCTCTGACCCAGGGTCTGATCCCTTTTGCTGTGGCATCTTGGTATCAATACCTTGCTCTGACCCAGAATCTGATCCCTTTTGCTGTGGCATCCTGGTATTAATACCTTGCTCTGACCCAGGGTCTGATCCCTCTTGTCTGTGGCATCTTGGTATCAATACCTTGATCTGACCCAAGGTCTGATCCCTTTTGCTGTGGCATCCTATTATTAATACCTTGCTCTGACCCAGGGTCTGATCCCTTTTGCTGTGGCTTCCTGGTATTAATACCTTGCTCTTACCCAGGATCTGATCCCTTTTGTCTGTGGCATCCTAGTATCAATACCTTGCTCTGATCCAGGGTCTGATCCCTTTTGTTTGTGGCATCCTGGTATTAATACCTTGCTCTGACCCAGGATCTGATCCCTTTTGTCTGTGGCATCTTGGTATTAATACCTTGCTCTGACCCAGGATCTGATCCCTTTTGCTGTGGCTTCCTGGTATTAATACCTTGCTCTGACCCAGGATCTGATCCCTTTTGTCTGTGGCATCTTGGTATTAATACCTTGCTCTGACCCAGGATCTGATCCCTTTTGCTGTGGCTTCCTGGTATTAATACCTTGCTCTGACCCAGGATCTGATCCCTTTTGCTGTGGCATCCTGGTATTAATACCTTGCTCTGACCCAGGATCTGATCCCTTTTGTCTGTGGCATCTTGGTATTAATACCTTGCTCTGACCCAGGATCTGATCCCTTTTGCTGTGGCTTCCTGGTATTAATACCTTGCTCTGACAAAGGGTCTGATCCCTTTTGTCTGTGGCATCTTGGTATCAATGCCTTGCTCTGACCCAGGATCTGATCCCTTTTGTCTGTGGCATCCTGGTATTAATACCTTGCTCTGACCCAGGATCTGATCCCTTTTGTCTGTGGCATCTTGGTATCAATACCTTGCTCTGACCCAGGATCTGATCCCTTTTGCTGTGGCATCCTATTATTAATACCTTGCTCTGACCCAGGGTCTGATCCCTTTTGCTGTGGCTTCCTGGTATTAATACCTTGCTCTGACCCAGGGTCTGATCCCTCTTGTCTGTGGCATCTTGGTATCAATACCTTGCTCTGACCCAGGATCTGATCCCTTTTGCTGTGGCATCCTATTATTAATACCTTGCTCTGACCCAGGGTCTGATCCCTTTTGCTGTGGCTTCCTGGTATTAATACCTTGATCTGACCAGGGTCTGATACCCCCCTTTCTACTTAGATGTAAAAAGCTTAGCCTCTCCTATGCTTTTAGAGTCCTCACCAACACCCAAAACCCTGTTTACAACCTCATTAGGTACCCCAATTTCTCCTCCCTCTTTGATAGGACTAAAACCCTATCGCCTCCCTTCAGCTTACGCATTAAATCAGACCTCTTTCAACTTGGCATCAACCCCGCCACTCTCGGCACCTACTCCTGGCCCACTTTTCCTCCTTGGGCCACCCCCCTCCCTTCTGTCCACCTAGACCTCTCCACTTATAACAAAACTCAAACTCACCCTAACCTCTTCATCAATCTCCACAACCAAATCAAAGACCAACTCTCAAATTACACCTCCATCTATACTGATGGCTCCAAGGAAGGCAACAAGACAGCTACTGCTGCCATCATCCAAGACATCACCCTCAGTAGCAGACTTCCTGACTACTCATCCATCTTTTCAGCGGAGGCTAAGGCCATTCTCCTCTCCCTCAACTTTATTGAGTACTCTCCTCTTAGTCACTTTGCCATTTTCTCTGACTCAAAGGCTGTTCTTACTTCATTACTCAATCTTAAATGGGATAACCTCACCTGCCACCTCCTCCTCCGGAAACTCTTTTCTCCCACCCTCTGCAGGAAAAGTGTTCTTTTCTTCTGGATACCCAGCCATGTTGGCATCCCTGGCAATGACAGGGCTGATACAGCCGCTAAGCTTGCCCTTAATCTCCTCCCTTCCCCTTTTCCCAAAACCCTCTCTGACATCAAACCGCTTATCGCTTCTCTTGTTCGTGATCGCTGGCAAACCTTATGGAACTTTCAAATTGATAACAAACTCCATGTCATCTAGCCCACAATCCCGATCAAATCCACCATCAACAACCTTTCTCGTATCGACAACGTTCATATTACCCGTCTTAGAATTGGTCACACCCACCTCACTCCTCCCACCTCCTTATTGGTTCCCCCAACCCCTCTGTAACAATTGCCACTGCATCCTCACAATCCAACACGTTCTCCTTGCTTGCCCCCTGTACAACCTTCCCAGAGCTTCCCTCGCTCCCCACAACTCAATTGCTGAGTTCTTCCAGAAAAATCCTCTAGATAAAATAATCTCCTTCCTTCAGCATGCATCCCTCTACAACCATATTTAATTCTCCTCTTCCACCCCCTCTCTACTTTGTTTTTGTTTTACCCATGCACCTCCTCTCTCGATCACAGCTTTCTGGCTTTTGTTCTTGAATTTCTCTCATTCTCCCCCTGGTCTCTTTACTTACTACCTCTAAAATGATCTGACCTCTCAGGCACAATTTGACCTTCGTTGTCGTGGTGCCGTTAAGACCTCATCAAACAAACAAACAAACTGATACCTTTTGTCTGTGGCATCCTGTAGGAGATTTGTCAAGCCTTACTTTGCTGTTTCTATAGAAGGACTTTTTTGAACAAAAGTTCAAGATCAAACAAATAGACCAAAACAGTAACTTTACTGTATTGTAGATCTTTTCTTATTTTCCTATTGATCTTTTATAATAATAACAAACATTTAATGTGCACTTTTCCTTCAGAAGGCTCAAAGTGCTTATATTTCAAATATACAAAGAGTAATAAACACGATATATACATTAAACATAGAGCTTTGTGTTTGAAAATATAATTACACAAAGATTTGATTTTAGGTGGATGGCCCAACTGCTGAAGGGGAAGAGCAGTGGCGTAAGTTGTTTGAGGTTAGTCGGTCAGTAATGCAGATCAAGAATACTCAGGCCACAGTAGCCCTTGATGAGCTGGAGAGGATGGCAGAGACACAGGGCAAGGAACAGGTTTACAGCGGTAAGAGTGCTAATAGTGTTGACACTGGCGGTTGAAAATTTGAAGTACTTCAATTTTTAGCAAGACATATTCAAGGACTTGAAAGAGCTTGTAATTTCATGCAGATCTTTGAAAAATATGATCAACATAATTTGTTATCCTTTGATAAGAGATGAAAATGAATTTCAAAAGGGAAGAAAACTGTTCATTGTTCAAGTATCTTGTGCCTTGTTTTGTTTTAATGATCTGGATGCTACTTTCATGGTTTCATTACAGGCTTTCTTGCTTGGACATGTCCATAGTCCTTGGAATGTATATAATTAAAGATTGCTGTCTACAGTGTATGAGCCCTGAAACCCATCTCACTTCAAAACAATGATGGAGGAAAAATAGATGCAAAAACAATGTAACATGTACTTTATATCGATCTTGTTATTCATCCTAAAACACACAAATTAAATTCATGTGTTTCTTCACATCATGTACAATAGAGAGATCAATATTAAACAAAAGTATACAAGTGGTAAAAATAAAAACCATGTATGCTGGATGCAATAATAAAAAAAAGATGTGGTGTTAAAATAATTGCTTTTTAACAAAATACATGGTAGAAATACTGTTGAAAAAAAGCAAGGGAACAAATAATTAACAACAATGTAATCCTAAGTAAGCTAATCTTTGCCCACACCAACCCACCCATTAAATGATTGTGTCAGCCCAGGTGTGATGAATTTCTGCTCTCATGATGTAAAGAAGCCCCATCCTTGATCTTGTGATGATATGTAGTTCTGCATAATGATGCCTCAAGGAATTACAATCTCTCATGTACAGTATGTATCTCCTCCATAACGACCCTTGGCACTCATATTTATATAACAATTACCTTTATGTGAATTTACTATCATGTTAATTTACTATCATGTTAATTTTTGTGGTCATATTACAGAGCAAGGTTTGTTGGACCAAGTCAGGGAGCTTGAAGAGGAGAATAAACGGTTGCAGGTTGGTACATATTATGTTTGGTAATATGTGATACATGGTTACAGGTATATCCACATTATGCTTGCTACTGTGTGGTATACGGCTACAGGTAAAGCCATAATATGTTTGGTAATGTGTGATACATGGTTATCGGTATATCAACATATTTGCTAATGTGTGATATACGGTAACAGGTATATCCATATTATGTTGGTAATGTGTGATACATCATTTCAGTCATATCCAGGCTTCTAGCTAGACAAGTTTAAGTGCCGGGCTCCAGTGACAATCATTGGTATGTCCAGGGTGACCTGCTAGACCCCACTCCCATGAAGAACTATTCAAATTAAGTCCACTTTTAACATTTTTTAAAAAGTTTGTATGAAAATATTTTTTTGTACAATGAGACTAGAATTAACAATGGATATTAAACTGTCAAAGCCCCCTCCCCCCATCCCCCTCTCTAAAAAGAAAGAAAAAAAAGTACAAAAATATAGGGAAACTCTTTTCAATTCCCATTGTTATTTATCTTGCCCAAACTTTCTACTACTTTTATTTTCGTCTCAGTATCGTTCAAAGAAAGCCATACTTATTATAATTATTTCATGTTAACTAGCGGGATATGTTCCTATGAATTACGCAACAACTTTTGTCAATGTCAAATTCCCCACGAATCCCAAGAATAACGATCAGTCCATTTAATGTTAAGTGCATACGGGGTTTATAACAAATTTGATTGGTTACTTACTTTTGGACCGGTCTATAAGTTTGCCTTGGGCTCTTGGTGTGTAATATTTACTTTGTTAAAGTTTGTTTGTATGGTAAGTGATGGACTTCGCAAGCTGCCAGCAGTGATTCACAAGGATTAAAACGTTAACCTGAACTGTGAGTTTGTATACAGTATGTATGGGTGATTTTATGATAATATGTACGTCCAATTGCATTAAATTCCTATATAGTTCAGTTGTTTTGATCGGATTTTATTGTGCATTATGTATGTTATGTTATGTGTGTAAATCAGTGAATGACATGAATAGAGTGAGATCTGTTTAAACGCTTAATAGCCCAAATTGAACTTTTGAGTGCCGGGCGGAAGATTAAATCTTAGAGCCGAGTGCCGGGTGGGAATTGCGAGTCCTGGGCGGGCCCGCCTGGCGCCACTGTAGCTATAACCCTGGTTATATCCACATTGTGTTTGCTAATGTATGGTTACAGGTATATTCACATAAATGTGTGATATATGGTTGCAGGTTAATCCACAGTACTTTTGCTTATGTGTGATTTATTGCTACAGGTAAATTATATTATGTTTGCCAATGTGTGATATACGGTTACTGGTAAGTCCACATGTTTGCTAATGTGTGATACACGGTTACAGGTAACTCCATATTATGTTTGCTTATGTGTGACATCTCACATAAGTATATGAAATTCATAGCAAATTTACCTGTTTTTAGCTCAACGAAGTTAAGGCTATAAAATGGGAATTTTCTGTTAACTTTCGTCTCCTGTTTTTGAAATTTATCTAGTCAGAAGGTTTTGACCAAAGTCTTCTGAAATTTGGCAGACTTGAAGGGCATGAAAATCTTTACATGGGGTGTATTCAGTTTTCCATTTACTGTTTGCATACCTGAAATAGAGCAATTTTCATTTTCATAAAGATCTGCAAAATATGTGCTGATGTGTAAATAATTGCCTATAGCTGACACCAAGGAAATGATAAGACACCAAGGAGGTACCACTTTGTTCACTACAGTGCACAATATCCTTTGTTGTGTGGACAGCATGAAATACTATCCCTGTTAATCACCCTTGCTCTTTATCTTTGCCTGAGTGACTTGTCTTAATTGTTGCAATGTAAAGTAAATTTGCAAACTTTAAAAAGTTTTTGCAGCTCTGGAGTTTCTTCAATCTGAGGTACAGCAAATGACAAAAAAAACAAAAACCGTGTTGGTTTTTGAAACTTGTTTGCTTTTTAAGTTGAAATTCAAAATAAGTACTGTAATCTTTTGAAAAAGTGGGTGACCGAAGCTTGTTTCTTTTTGTATTTTTTTATGCAAAACTTGAATTAAAAATGGCAACTCCCCATCTCATCTTCCTTTGATATTATCTTGACTATCATTTTGAACATTTTTGTGATAAAGTTGAGCTTCAACATCATTGATGTTTTGGTTGTGTTTGTGAGATAATGTTTTGTAGGTTGTTCTTTACCTATGACAAAATTCTGTGCAATGTTTGTGACATGAGTGTATAATCTTCTACACACATATTTTGTTTTGTCATTTAGAGAATAGGAGCCTTAGGAGGATCCTCTGGCTCCCGTGATATCAGAGCCTTGCAGAATGAAATTCATGAATTAAGCCGCCAAGTGGACCTCCTACAGAGGGAGATGAAGGATAAAGACAGAGAACTGACTAGAGAGAGACAAGATGCAGAGAGGGTAGGTGGTCCATCTCGTTTCATTTATAGGGCCCTCAATTTATGCAGACTGTAATTAATTGAATATTTAAAGTAAATATGCAAATATATTGTATACAAATATTTTACCTCTCTTCCATACCAAGAAGCATCTAAGGCCTGGACATTATCTCTCTCTTTCTTTCACCCTTCACCTCACCTTATGATTTCCATCCTGCTTTGTCTCTCTCTTTTTCTAGTAGATTCTTTCACGTTGTCTTTGATCTACCCATGTTCCTTCTCTCCTCTGATGTCCACACCAATGCTACAGTGCATTCATCATCTATCCTTCTCCTTAACACATGTCCATTTCAGATTGCATCTTCTTTTAGTTTATCATCTTCTGAATCTATTTTGTTGCCACAGCTGGTTCATATAAAACATTTTGACAATTGAGTAAACATTAACAACATTAGGTCTTTAAGTAATTGCTGAAAATTCAATTCTGTTCAATTCAATGTATTATGTTCCCTCAATCTTATCATTCCACTCAGTGACATGTGTGTGGCACACAAGTGTGTGCCACAAGATCATATGCAAAACATTACCTTTAGCAAATGGTGACTATCACTGTTGTCAATATGTTGTTCAACTCACCAAGCATCTTACATTTAATGTAGACTGATATGCAAGTAAACAAATGTCATAATATTTTCTTAATTTCCCCAATCACTTTTGCAATTATTCGGAAAGAAAAATTAAAGAATTTACTTACATTTTCTGTAAATCATCATTGCCAGTAAAATGAGTTTGATTATGAATTTGATTGGATACAGTAAAGCAACATATTAGAGTTAATTTTATATTGTACTTTCAAAAACACTAAAAGCCTATCTTACTGGAACTGATTAATTTTTCCTTTTTTTTTGTTAATTCAGCAATCTACATGGGTAGGGTTGTGTGGGTGAGGAATACCTTTACATAGGATTATATTATTGTAAATTAATTTTTTTTTTTTTTTGGAATGTGTTTCTACCAGTTAAGCTCTTTGGAGGTTTTTTAGAGCACTTTATTCACATCATAGCTTTTGATTTTAATATCTATAAAGATTATCTTTTAACTTGCTATTGTATCCAACATACCTGGCTTTTGTTTGTTACAATCTTATTACACATACTTTGGAGAGGAGGACTAAATATACCTACATTTACTTCCTATTTTTTACACCCCTGCACTTCTTCTCTCGATCCCAGCTTCCTGGCTGTTAGCCCCTGTACTTCTCTCAGACTCCTATTTTTTTTTCTTTCTACCTCTGGAATGATCTAACCTCTCAGGCACAATTTGACCCTCACTGCCGTGGTGCCGTTAAGCCCTCATCAAGCAAACACATACTTGTTATTGATTGCTATGATTGCTATATTGTACATGGTATGAAGAAATAAGTCAATTGAAGAATCAAAATTGAAATTGAACTTAATTGTTGTTCTTTTATAATGTTAATAACAAATTACTTCTTCTTTTACTTTTAGACTTTTGAGAGAGCAGAGGAAACTCAGAAAGAACTGCGAGAGTTAAAAAGAGATGTAAGTTTAATGCACTCATTAATTTTCAACTCAACAATTCAAAGAATATGGAAAGCTATTCTACTACCCCTGGTGTTGGCATCGGGAGGGTAGGGTTTGGGGAGGGTAAGATGTTAAGGGTTGGGGAGGTGGTTAGGGCTCATTTATATAATGAAAATTTATCAGACAGTTTTTTATTCCAATACTTTCAAGTATGGTTTAATGAATAGAGATTAGTTTGGTAAGTAAATGACTAAAAACATAATTGCATTGTTCCACAAGAATGCTTTGTAATATTTTCATCTTTCCGTGACATAGTGAGGTCAGGGCTTCTTCTTTCTGTGTGATTCAATGAATAGAACTAAAATACATGATTCAGTTATAAAGCACGCCCATTTATTTTGTGAGTTACTGGGTGAGGTAGTCACTTACTGGGTGAGGTAGTAACTTACTGGGTAAGGTAGTAACTTACTGGCTGGGTGAGATAGTAACTTACTGGATGAGGTAGTAACTTACTGGGTAAGGTAGTAACTTACTGGGTGAGGTAGTAACTTACTGGGTAAGGTAGTAACTTACTGGGTGAGGTAGTAACCTTGAGCTTTTTTTTGTCTTAAAATATATGGGATAAGTCCAAAATATTTTTAGACTTGTAGTAAAATGTTGTGAAAATCTCAGATAATTTGAAATCAATTGCCCCTTCTAGCCCCATTATTACATATACATCCCTTAACAAGCCTTTTCTGTATGTTAGCATGGAAAAGTTTGAGCATGATGTCCTTCAGACAGTTCTAGTTAAAGATCTATGGACAGGTGTGCTAATTTGAACTTAATTGAAAGGAAATATGCTATAAACCATAGAAATATACTATAAACCATAAAAATATGCTATAAACCATAAAAATAGGCTATAAACCATAAAAATATGTTATAAACCATAAAAAATATGCTGTTAACCATTAAAATAGATTGTAAATCATAAAAATATGCTATAAATCATTAAATTATGCTATAAATCATACAAATATAAACTATATAAACCATAAAAATAATATAAATTATTAAACTATAAAACCATAAAACTAAAACTATAAAATATGCTATAAACCATCAAAATAAAACCATAAAAATAAGCTATAAACATGAAAATATGCTATAAACCATAAAACTATGCTATAAACCATAAAATTGTGCTATAAACCATAAAACTATGCTATGAACCATGAAACTATGTTATAAACCATAAAAAGTAGGCTATAAACCATCAAAATAGGCTATAAACTATAGAAATAGGCTATAAACTATAGAAATAGGCTATAAATCATAAAACTATGCTATAAATTATAAAAATATGTTATAAACCATACAAATATGTTATAAACCATTAGAATATGCTATTAACCATAAAAATATGCTATAAACTATAAAACTATGCTATAAACCATAAAACTATGTTATAAACCATAAAAATAGGCTATAAACCATAAAAATAGGCTATAAACTATGAAGATATGTTATAAAGCATAAAATATGCTATAAACCATAAAATATGCTATATAAAATATGCCATAAAAAAATAGGCTATAAACCATAAAACTATGCTATAAACCATAAAAATAAGTTATAAACCATAAATCTATGCTATAAACCATACAAATAGGCTATAAACCATAAAGATAGACTATAGACCATCAAAATAAGCTATAAACCATACAACTATGCTATAAACCATAAAAATAGGCTATAAACCATCAAAATAGGCTATAAACCATCAAAATAGGCTATAAACAACCAAAATAGGCTATAAATCATCAAAATAACCAAATCGTTTATTAATTATCATTAAATAATTGACCATTTTGCATCATTTTGAATTTTAAGTCCTTATTGTGATAAATAATGTAAATTTTATTTTATTTTTGTGACATCACAGAGAGAAAACTTATAAATTTCCTTATGTTAGTTTCCTGTTATTTGTTTTACAAACCAAATTTATTTCAATGGGAGCAGTTGAATATGACCAAAAGGTTTTGAATGTCAATCATGCCCCTAGTTGAAAATTAAATTATACTACATGATAAGGAGAAAACATGATGATTTTCATTCCTGAAATTTAGGACAGAAATTAAAAAAATTACATCAAAGATTTTAGCATTCCTTTCTTTTATACATCACAACTATTGAATATACATTCAAAATTCTTTAAACTTTGATCAGTCATAACTTGGAAACTCCAGGTGCTTTTGACAAAATCTAAAAATTATTCTGTTTAGAAATTGAAAGTTCTTTTGGTTTATCACATGTTCATATACTGTTAAGATTCAAAAATCATTTTTGTAATACTTTTGTAAGACCTGAGTAGAATTACATAGCAAAGTGAACTTTGAAAACAAGTTTTGTCAAGTACTAATTTTTGCATTGTCCTGCTTCCTGTCTAGAATGACCTGCTGAAGAATGACCTCAGAGACTATCAGAGGCAGATGGAATCACAGCGAGAAAGTTTGCTCCAGAAGAGAGGAGATGATTTTGAATATCAGGACAAGTTGAGGCAAAAGAACAGAGAGCTGAATGAACAGCTGGAGGAAATCCAGGTAAGACCATTATTAATTACTTTAAAGTAGCGGAGAATATATTCAGACAGTATACCTGTTTCTCTTATGATATGAAAATTAAAATGTTGTTTTGCTATTTGTACATTTTACATTATAGAAGCATCAGTTATATCAAAACAATTCTTCTTGAACAGTATATAAATGGATTGTTACAGGGGTGAATCTACAATCTTTGACCTGAACTTAAAGAAGCATGTCATAAAAAGTTGTTATGATTTTTTAACCTACTTTTCTATTCTTTAATATTCATCATTTATTGGTTCCTATTGGTTCCTTAGTGGTTCCTTGATTCATAATCTCTCAGGTGTAATTAGTATCTTTAATTCTAAAGACATTGGCATAATTCCTTGATGTCCCCGACATTTCATACCCTACCTTACTTTCTTAACCCCTCCCATCCTTCCCTGCCCCATGTAATGTTGATCATTGTTATTTTTCTAAATTAGATAAAAAGACAAAAGATAACACCCCTTTTTTTTTCGTCTCATGTAGAATCTTACAGAGGCAAATGAAAAGTTACAGTCACAGGTTGCTGACATGACAAAGAAAGTTGAATTTGCAGCTTCTGAAATGCAGTCTATGTCTGAAGATTACGCCAAACTGAAACTTGTTCTGCAGAAATCAGACACAGTGACTGAAAATCTAAGTCAGGAGAACCTTATCCTCAAGGAGCAGGTAGAGTCAAATATATTGTTCTTTTGTTGCAAAGACAGATTGCCATTTGCATCTTTAAATTTTCATATTACAATTTTCGTACACAAATAGGTGCACAAACTTATAGATTAGACTGGATTATTTATAATAATTATAGGTCTTATAAGGCGCATAATCCAGAAGAGAACTGCTCAATGCACCTGGGAAAAAAGTGCAGAGATTGAACGAACAAAAAAAAGAAAAAGTTGATTAATTAATGAGAACATAAATGAAAAAAAAAATAGTTTCAGTTTTTTCTTGAAAGTTTGCAAGAAATGTTCTGAACATAAAGCTAAATGTTAAGTATTCTAGAGTGAAGGTGAACAATGACGAAAAGCTTGATCTTCGTATCTTGTAGTTCAGGATGGTGGAATTTGGAATTGGTTCTGTAGCTTTGAGCGGGTCTGGTTGTGAGCGGGTCTGTAGTTGTGAGCGGGTCTGGTTGAGGAACGTGTTTCTAAGATGTCAGATAAGTACTTTAAGGTTTCAGATGTCAATGCATGAAAAACAAGAGATAATATTTTAATTGTGTGTGTTCTACAGGAAGCCAGTGTAGCGATTTTAGAATAGGGTGATATGTACATCTCCGCGTGATCTTATAACGATTCTAGCTGCCATATTCTGGATACATTTAGGTTTGGAAATAAGTGTCAAAGGTAGTCCACATAAGATAGGATTTGAATAATACAGTTTGCTATTTTAATAACAGCATTTATCAGTTTTTTAGTGAATGATTGGTTAAGTTACTTTGACCAATTTCAAGTTGGTGGATGTGATAGAAAGCAGACTTGCAGATTTTGTCAATATGTGATGTGAAACACTTCAGAGTTTGGAATTTGTATTTTGTTTCTTCCTGCAGATTTCTGAGCTGACCGAACAGATTCATTCAAAAGCTGGAACTGATGATGAGGTTATGCAAGCATTTAACCACAAAGTTGAAGAGTGGCAGGTAAGGGGACACTGCATGAAGCATGTGACTTGTAATTGGTCATTTTCATTTACAGTGAAGTATGACAGGTTTGGGAAGCTTACAGGTAATGGCTCATTTGCATACTTGGCTAAATCTGACTGATTTGGTTTCATTTGCACAGTCTGGTAGGTTGTGAAAGTCTGTTAGGGCATACCTATCTGGAGTAGAATATTATCACAGCAAGAAGCAATTCACATTGAATAACAGAATTGAAATAAAAAAAGTTTTATTGCGCTTGTAGTAATTACTTATCAATTAAGAAAGCAGGTATTTCTTTTAAGTCTCACTTTTAACACTTGTGATAAATTTACATTTATGAACACCTTGATTTACCTTATCTAACCTTTGATACATATAACTCGGACTGTCAGTGCCATCAAACCCAAACAAACAAACTGGTAAATCAAAAAAGATAATAACTAAATAATTGCTTCTTTGAATTTTGCCAACAGCAAGCTATGAGAGCAAAGGAAGATGAGATCAATCAACTGAAGCGACTGGTGCAGACCTTAAAAGACCAGTTGACTGCATCGGAGATTGACACTGATAAGAACTCAGTTGCTGCATTGTCAGAGGTATGAAACTTCATGTACATATTTCTGTTTGAAAAATGTCTATAGTGTCAGCCATGTATTAGTTTTGCAAACTTGGCTGTTGAATACATCTTTCACTTTTCATTTGCACAATTTGCCTCTCTCTGGCAGGGGGAAAAGTGTGTGGGCCATAATGGATGATACTCTTACAGGATTTAGTTCATCATGGACGATTACTCTCACAGGATTTGGTTCATAATGGATGATACTCTCACAGGATTTGGTTCAACATGGATGATACTCTTACAGGATTTGGTTTATAATGGATGATACTCTTACAGGATTTGGTTTATAATGGATTATACTCTCACAGGATTTGGTTCATAATGGATGATACTCTTCACAGGATTTGGTTTAACATGGATGATACTCTCACAGGATTTGGTTCAACATTAATGAAACTCTCACAGGATTTGGTTCAAGATGGATGATACTCACAGGATTTGGTTCATAATGGATGATACTCTCACAGGATTTGGTTCAACATGAATGAAACTTTCACAGGATTTGGTTCAACATGGATGATACTCTCACAGGATTTGGTTCATAATGGATGATACTCTCACAGGATTTGGTTTAACATGGATGATACTTTCACAGGATTTGGTTCAACATGGATGATACTCTCACAGGATTTGGTTCAACATGGATGATACTCTCACAGGATTTGGTTCAACATGGATGATACTCTCACAGGATTTGGTTCAACATGGATGATACTTTCACAGGATTTGGTTCAACATGGATGATACTCTCACAGGACTTGTTACAACATGGATAATACTCTCACAGGATTTGGTTCAACATGGATGATACTTTCACAGGATTTGGTTCAACATGGATGATACTTTCTTACAGGATTTGTTCATAATGGATGATACTCTTACGGGATTTCCCCTGTAGGTCAGCAGAAGGACCCCAGTGTTCTGTGGAGTTAAATGTCAATTATGCACCAATATAAATTGTTTATTGGGCCTCTGTTCTTGTGTCATTCTGACATAATTATCATTTGTCAATGGTCTTGTACTTAATTCTAAATATTTAAAATTGAAAATAAGGTTTTTTCTTGTTTTTAAGAAAATAGTGTCATTCAAACTTCTCCTGTTCTGGCTTGTGAGCAGCTATGTCCTCTGCTCAGTAAGTGTGTACATGTAATATAATACTGTGAGTCTCAAGTTGAAATATGTGACTTTAAACAGGTATTTATATACATACATACGTACATACATACATACACTCATACATACATACATACATACATACATACATATATCACAGCAACAGTTAAGTTATTTATTCCTCTCTTTTGACTACAGGCCTTGAAACAGAAAGAAGCCCAGCTGGCCATCTTACGACAAGAACTTGAGGAGTCAGCTAAGGAGATGGAGGACCAGGCACTGGAGCTAGAGCAGTTGAGACATGAGGCTGCCAGGGGTGGAGGTAAAACTCTTCGAGCTTTCATTAAAAAATTGTGAAAAATTACTTGCTCACACATTTAAGATTACTTACCTAAAGAATTGATCTTTGATATCAGAAGGAAATTTTATAATACAAAACCCTCTTGTTTCATTGCACATGCAGTTACAGCATAATTCATTGCCCTGTATAGTGTTTAAGCTGTCTCTTGTTGGTAGGCAGGTAAATGGGGCAATTGATGTGATTAAAGGTATATGTAGAGATATATAAAGATGGAAATAATTATCTATAGATATATAAAGGTGGAAATATTCATCTATAGATATATAAAGGTGGAAATATTCATCTATAGATATATAAAGGTAGAAATATTCATCTATAGATATATAAAGGTAGAAATATTAATCTATAGATATATAAAGGTAGAAATATTCATCTATGGATATATAAAGGTGGAAATATTCATCTATGGATATATAAATGTAGAAATATTCATCTATAGATATATAAAGGTAGAAATATTCATCTATAGATATGTAAAGGTAGAAATATTCATCTATAGATATATAAAGGTAGAAATATTCATTTATATAAAAGAGCATGATATTCTGAGTAAAACAGTCTTAAATGGTCACAGTAGCATTTACAGTTTTTGAGTAATGACAAATCAAATGTTTGTAAAAAATTTCAGCATGTATAAAAGTGATAATGTTTGAAAAAGGAATACAGCTAAAATTCGTTAATGTATTTCTTTACACTTTCCCAAAATTAAAATACCAACGGTTCTCAATTGCATTCTACTGTTAAATTTAGGTAATATTTTTCTGTTCACTGTAGCCAACTTCTCCCATTCAAAATATTTTAAGCTGATTTTGATGTGACTGTTTGCTGTTTGCATGGTTTATTTTAAAGCATTGAAGCTCATGTTGTTGCTACATGTCTATATACCTTTAAGTGAACATGATGGGGTTGGGTATCTCTAAAAGTTGTTATAAATTAAGTGAAAGGCCCATTCATCATTGACAGTCCTGACATTTTGAAGACCACATTTTGTTAGTTTATAAGTAACTTTGTCTTTAAAATCTGCCAAAAAGAAACAAAGCCATCAATATCTGCAATTTCTTTCAAATAAACATCAGAAGATCGAAATAAATTTTAACAGGACAACTGTGCAGAAAAATAGCAATCTGCATATAGACAGTTATTCAACCATGGTATTCTATTAGGCCAAAATGAAATACGTTTTTGCTTCCTATCTTATTTTCACAAATTCTTTGGTCAGTAGGTAGGAAAAATTGTTTTTATTTTTAGACAAAACTTTTGCTCCCATTTTTGATTAAAACTTACTAGCTTTAGACAAAGTAAAAGCATGTGTGATTTATATTCCAGATCCCAAAGATTAAAGTTAAATTCTTTATTTGATTAACAATAAAATTTTCATCCTCAATCAGCAACCAGAAACATACATATATTATATTTGTTCCTTTTCAGCGCCTCATGTGAAGATGCAGAATCAGATCAAACAGCTGAGAGAAACAATGCAGGAGCAAGAACGAGAGTCCAAGTCTTCAGAGGACAGGACTCACAGAGCAGAGGCAGATGCGAGGGATAAAGACAGACAGTTGAATGAGGCCCTCAACAGGATGAGGGAGTATGAAATGGTAAGATGCATAGTGGGAGTCACATACAAGTTTCATAATATTTTTGTGTGTCAGGATTTTATCTTTAAAACTAAGGAAGTTAATTATGTACCAGTGCTCATACTACAGTGCAAGAAAGGATACAATTTTTTAAGTTAAACACCGTTGCAGTAGGGGAAGGGTCTCCTCTCAGAAAAGACGGGGAGGGGGGGGGGAGGGGAAACCCCAAAAATTTCTTGGTGACAAGTGGAATAATTGCACTGGTAAATTAAGTTTCCATCAATACTGCTAATTGAGAAATTTGCTTTTTTTTCTGGAGTTTTTTTTTTGTGGAAAAATTCTTTTAATTTCAGGAACTTTTCTTCAGTTTTGGCCAATTTGATAAAAATATTTTATAATTTTACTACATGTTTCAATTTTATGTTCATAATTTCCCAATTTCACCTCCCAACTGGGAAGGTGAAATCCTCTTTGGGGGAAGGGGGTGGGGGGTAGTTTGTTTATGCTTTGTAGAATGCATGGAAGACATAAATACATGTATAACATGAAATTCTTAAAAATGTGCAAAGGATGCAACTTCTTTTTAGATAAACAGCTGTGCAGAAAAATGTGGAAGACATTAATACGCATATGACTTGATTTCAGGATATAATGAAAACTTTGTAATCAGGAAGATTAGATAGGTTTCATTTTGTTTCTCTCTTTTCATTTCAACATACATTAAAATGGAAAGAAAGTGGGACATGCAAATAATGATAGACACAGACAGGGGAAGTGCAAATAATGATACAGTTACACACAGGGGAAATGCAAATAATGATACAGTTACAGACAAGGAAATACAAATAATGATACAGTTACAGACAAGGAAATACAAATAATGATACTGTTACAGACAGGGGAAATGCAAATAATGATACAATTACAGAGAAGGAAATACAAATAATGATACAGCTACAGTCAGGAGAAATAATAATAGTGATATACTTATAGGCAGGGGAAATGCAAATAATAATGCACTTACAGACAGGGAAATACAAATAATGATACAGTAACAGACAAGAGAAATGCAAATAATGATACAATTACAGACATGAGGAATGCTAATAATAATACTGTTACAGACAGGGAAATGCAAATAATGATACAGTTACAGACAGGAAATGATGACACGTACTATCTCTTGTAAGTAAATCTTCAGAAGATACCACATCTTTTGTACTTTCCAAGTCATGTTTCATGTCGCAGTCCATACAAACGACAATCCAATAAGAGATCATTGACATAACGTTGTGACAGCCAAATGCAAATAATGATAGCTACAGACGGGTAATGCAAATAATGATACAGTTACAGACAGGAAATGATGACACGTACTATCTCTTGTAAGTAAATCTTCAGAAGATACCACATCTCCTGTACTTTCCAAGTCATGTTTCATGTCGCAGTCCATACAAACGACAATCCAATAAGAGATCATTGACATAACGTTGTGACAGCCAAATGCAAATAATGATAGCTACAGACGGGTAATGCAAATAATGATACAATTACAGACAGGAGAAATGCTAATAATGATACAATTACAGACAGGAGAAATGATAATAATGATACAGTTATAGGCAGGGAAATGCAAATAATGATACAATTACAGACAGGAGAAATGCTTATAATGATACAGTTATAGGCAGGGAAATGCAAATAATAATACAGTTACAGACAGGGAAATGCAAATAATGATACAATTACATACATGAGAAATGATAATAATGATACAGTAGTAAGCAGGGGAAATGCAAATAATAATACAGTTACAGACCGGGAAATACAAATAATAATACAATTACAGACAGGAGAAATGATAATAATGATACAGTTATAGGTAGGGGAAATGCAAATAATACAGTTACAGACAGGGAAATGCAAATAATGGTTTAGTTACAGGTGGGAAATGCAAATGATGATATAGTTACAAACAGGAAATGCAAATAATGGTTTAGTTACAGATGGGAAATGCAAATGATGATATAGTTACAAACAGGAAATGCAAATAATGGTTTAGTTACAGATGGGAAATGCAAATGATGATATAGTTACAGACAGGAAATGCAAATAATGATACACAGTTACAGACAGGAGAAATGCTAATAATGATACAGTTACAGACAGGGAAATACAACTGATACAGCTACAGACAGTAAAATGCAAATAATGATACAGTTACAGACAGTGAAATGCAAGTAATGATACAGTTACAGACAGGGAAAATACAAATAAGGATACAGTTACAGACAGGGATTAGCAAGTCATTCGGGAAGGAAACGTGGCCACTGGGCCTTGAACTCTGCACTCATTTATGGCCAGAAAGAAACCAAATTGACCTGAAAATTTTATGTGCGAATGTTTAATACAAGCTGTGCTAAAAATTTGGTTGTCCATCTGGAGCCTGCAAAAATGATGGTTGCCTGGATATGATTTTGGGTTATCTACCATAGCTGGATGAGTGAATTGTCAATCCATGGTTACATACCTTTTTATTTTGTCATTTTCCCTGAACTTTTTTCTCTCATTTTCTCTTGTTTAGGGTGAATATGGTTTATCAGACGCTGTTCAGGAGATCAAAGAATGTAAAAAGCAAATTGCCAACAGAGAACTGTAAGTTTTCTTTTTGGCCTATTGTTTTACATATTGTTTATTATTTTTATCCTCAGTTTGAAAACATTGGAATGTTATAACACAAGGATATGAAAGTTTTCCTGAGTGTTTTCCATGCATACAACATGAATGAAAAAAGACTGAACATCAAGTTTACAATAAGTACTATGCATTAGTTGGAATGAATGATTAAATACATTTTATTCTTTCATTTTAGAAAACTTTGATAATGCAGTATAACAAATTTTACCAATTATAAGATTTAGTTTCTTTAGATAGGTCCATTATTAAGTCTAAACCTTGCAATACATTTTGTGTCTTAAGCCCCAACAAAATCTCAAGTCTGGCGGGTCTATATTTGTGTGTCACTCACAACAGAAACCACAATCCAGCACAAGCAATTAGCAATTACACCAGGGATTTCTTATTTCTACAATCCACACACTCCACCTCACTTTTCTTAGTCATAATCTGACTTTGAGAGTGAACAGATTTCACTGCAGCTGCACAGACTTTCACACTCAACACAAGGACAAAAGTATTCCCCTGTGGTCAAAGTGACTGGTTTAAAGTAATAATTCACAAATAGGATGGTATTTAACAGTAAAGGTTTTATTTGTTTATTGATTTTAAGTGATGTTTTTGTTCAACCTTGTAGGCTTTGAGGATTTTGGACTGAATAGCTATTGCAACAGATATTCATCCTAGTGTTAATAAAAGAAAAAAAAAAAAACAATTACTGTTAACAGTGTTGTTAAATCTCAGCATCAAAATGTTGTGACCTATTACAGACAACTTCTGGTATTTTCCTTTGTAAATCATTTGTTTTTTAAGTGTCTATCATTATTCTTTGAAGTGGTGCAGCAAATTCTGACTGAAAGATTTTTGAGTCTTTGCCAATATAATTCTGGTAGGAATAGACTTTGCCGTCCGGGGGAGTCAAGTACTCTCATTAAGGAAATTGGGGATAAGCATCGGCCAAAAGGAGGTAGGAATTAAGTTTCTCTTTTTCTCATTCTTTCACTTATGACAGGAACGTAGAAGAACTGACACAGCAAGTAAACAAACTGGAGCTGCGCCTCAATGACATGCTGGAAGAAAATGAGGAATTGAGAACCCGTTTGGGTTTTGACAGAAATCAACCAATTGACATGGAGCAGGCCAGACTCAGTCGAGGATTACAACATCAGCAGGATCGGGCACTCAATCAGGTATGTGTAGAGTGTGAGATGTTGTGGAAGGTCTGTAGGCATCCAAAGAAAGCATCCTCTACAATGCTTTTATAGGAGAGTTTGTGGTCAAAAATTGAGGGCATCTTTCTTTCTTAGTCATGGGAAGTTTAAAATAACACAGGTCTAATTTTTGATTCTCGCCTGTGAAGTATGCATTAGTTAAAGAATAATGTTGTGGAGTATTTATATGCATATTTAATGCACAGGGCAAAGGACTTTGGCCCGAGTAGAATGGACCTGGCTTTAGGAGGGTCATTCGCGAGTGCAAAGTCCTTTGAACCGTGCAATAAATACGCATATAAACATGATGCCAAAACATGTTTCAATCAAATTTCTATGTTAGAATGAAAAACGAAAAAAGTTCACATACAATTTTTCGCTTTGTTAAGATATTCACCTGTTGTAAAAATAGACTAAACCAAATACTAAAGGTTGTGCATTACAGGGATTTAATGCACGGGTCTTGACAATGCAAATACTCCATAGAAATTTTATAAAAATAATTGCGGTTGATATGAACATTCACATCAAAGGTTACCAATACTATGACCTGCATGAAAAGTGTGTTGGAATATTTTAGACCCCCCAAAATAATGCTCACTCACATTCTGGACGAGTGCTTGTTTAGGATGATTGAAAATCATACAAAATGGCAACATTTTTTCCTTACAATTTGGGAAATTTGTTAATAATGAGCTGATGATTAAAAGAAAAGGATTTGAATTGATGATCTGAAATTAGGTTGAAACAAATAATTTATTAGGGATAAAATATGTTGGTGGGGTTTCAATGTTTTTTTCATATTTTTTTTCTTCATATTTTGAGTAGACAGTTAAACGATAAAGTAAAATTGAAAAGTTAGGTTAAAGATTACATGTTGATTTCTTATAAGGTTCTTGCCAAAGAGGTAGAAAGACTTGAAGAAGAACGGGTCACTCTGAAGAAGCAAATCAGGACACTGGCCACTCAAAGAGCTCAGAGGTAAGAGGATCGAGCGAGGGTTTTCAAAACTTCTTGTTATGGTGACAGGAATTACATGAAATATACTTCTTGTTCCCAACAAGGGTTTGCTATGGCTGAAATGAGAGATTTTAACTCAAGCAAGACAATAAAAAATAGCAAAAACATTTTAAACTCTCCAGACTGAAGTTAAATATTTTTCATTAACATTAATTCCACTTTTCAAATGCTCAAGTGAGCAATGAGATAAACTGCACAGTTTGGATCAGTATTCCTACAAATAAAATTATTTTGAAGAAAAATAAATTAAATTGTATTTTAAAAATGATTTTCATGAAACCTAGTTTTTAATAAGGATATTAACAGTCTAAATTCAAGTTTGTTAAACAGGTGATGTGTTTTGAGGTACTGAAGAAATGCTGGTTAGAGATATAGGGAAGAACATCATGAATTGCTAGCTCTCATTGTGCCAATAAGGATGTTTCAGCTGATGTCATGAGGTCACATGACTTTGTTTACATCGCCATTTTGTAGGGAGACTGCCATCTGCTGTACAGATGGCAGTCTGCCCCACACTCACATACGTTTGCATGTTGTTATATAAGATTAATTTTGTAAGTAGTATACTGGAATCTTGCTGTGCCCTTGGTTGCACTAACTAATAGACATGTTTAGAATCCACTGTTTAAGATTACTTGAAGTACTTAGAGGGTAATTTTTTCTTTAAAATAACAATTTATATATTTATATTAAAAAATTAATTGATCTGGCCAGTTCATTTTAACCAGCGCGTGTATATATGCCCAGCACATGTTTTACATGCCTAGTGCGTATTTTCATCACCAGCACGTGCTAGCGCGTGTTTTAGATCGAGTCTGTTTGTTTTACGTGTGATGTGACTGAACTGTGTGAAGATCAGACGTGTGAAATACTCAACGTACAAAGCCCTACCTGCAAAATGTGATGAAATCACATGATGAGGTCACGTGATGAAATCACTCTATAGTGACCTATTGGTTTTACGTGACATAGCTGTAGTATGAGGTCTCATTGGGGTGATGTTGTTGATGTCTTGTCTTGGGTGAAGACAATTCAATTTTCTTTGGTTTTACCTGACAGAGCTGTAGCATTAGGCCTCACCGCAGATGACCTTATGGCCCTGGATGAGTATGCTGAGGAGCTTAAGAACAAGAAGAGAGCAGGATCCGTTGTTCCCAATGAAGGTGGATTAGCTCAAAGAGGAGAGAAAGCTCTTCCTTCCGATTCCCTCCGACTCAAGGTAAATAAAAATAATGCAAGATAATTATTCACTTGGCCTGGGGATTGAGGAATTTATCTGCAAGCAGAATATTTTACGTAAAGTTGTAATTCAAATAATATGAATGAAAATGGTTGTCTGACAGCCAGTCTATATCTGCCCAGGTCAGAGGCGGAAGGGAAATTGGGGGAGACATTACCTCAACAGTTGCAAGGTAAAGATTTGGAAATGATTAAGATGAAAATGAGAAAAAAACTGATAAAATTGGTGGAAAATTACTCAGTGAAGTATATAGCTGTTAACAGACGATTTATCGATGAGCAACAACATTTTATGGATATTATCTAGGTCCTCGCTTTCCTGACCTACTCGCCTGGCCTTGGTATGAATATTTTCTTGTCACCAGCAGTGGAATAAGGGATTTGTTGATTCCTGTTCAAGCAGATGAGATGAACATAATGTCCCTGTCATCTCTGCTGGTTTAAGACCATATTATTTTGTGTTGCTGAGTTCTTGTTGATCAGAGCAGATTTAAAAATTTAAAAACAGCACTGCTTACAATATGTATTGAAGTGAAAATATCCTACACTATGCCATGATGTATGCTTACCTTTTTGTTTGTTCTTGGACAGGAATTAACTTCTCTGAGTTACGAAATAAGCCTTACTCAACATAGCAATGTGGTAACTAAGTGGGGGCAAACAAACCTCAAATCTGCAATCGTGTACACCAATGCATCCACATTTAGATGTTCGCGTGGCCTGCCACAAGCTTTGATTTATTTGTGGCACTTCTTTGGATTTGTAGAGTTTTTAGCAAATAGGATAAACAAAATTTAGTTTGCTAAATGTTCTGGGTAACAGCAATCAGATTTACAAAGCCCGCAGTGCAATTTTTGTTCACCTTTTTATCATCACTCGGTCTGTGTGTGCAGAAATTTGTTTTGTATACAGCTAGCTAGTTGTACTGTACCAGTACCGCGTAGGATGTTTGCCCCACTTACTTATGCAGATTTTGTTGCTAGGCGAATTCATGCGGTGATTGATTGAAAAACCTGTCAATCATCTAACTCAGGCTAATTGTATTTAGACGTGGAAATCAAAAGTACTCTCATTTGCTGAAAGTAAATAGGTGCAACTATTTAGCAAGGATGTTTTTGATGTTGAAGCTGATTATGCGTTTCGTAAAATTATACCTAAACTTTAATTAAAATAACTAATAAGATAACTGGATTTGCATTGAATATATATGTTATAAAAGTTATAGAACATCCTTTGTTTCTATGAATTATAAGTTTCTTTCATCATTTTGAAGCTGTCTGATGACTGTGTAAGTTGAATTTAGTAAGATTCAAACCTGGATTGGCACAATTTGACCAACACTGTGCCTCAAAACCCCACCAACCAACTGTGATTGTCATGGTTTTTTTGCATCAGTACATCATGCTTATCTAAATTACTGTTCTTTCCCCTATTTTCTAGGCCCACAGACTCGAGCAAGAGGTTGGCCGTACTGAGCGAGATGCAGAAAGGTTCCGACAAGAAGTAGCTGAATACAAGGTTGAGAATAAAAGACTGATTGAAGAAAACGAGCGTCTTGAAAGGGGCATGAGGGAGGTGCTGCATGCCCTGAAAGACGATGGGAACACGGCTGTGGCTAATATGGACATATTAGGTCCAACCCTAGAAAGATTATTAGCTGTGAGTTTGTTTCTTTGATTGTACTTCATTTATCTCAATGGTTTAGCGCACTTCATTGTATATCAACAAGGACATTGATACAAACAAAATGGTGAAAGAAGCATTTTGTTAAGAGTTAATAATGTTAAATGTTTTGTCTCATATTTGTGTAATGCCTGAAATCAGACGAGTTGTGACAACACACACTCACATTCATCAGAATTGGCTTATTACCACTGGACATTTCAAAAAGCACTAAAACAGAATCTAGTAGCTATGATTTACCACGTGAAGAAATTTGGAAAAGAATATTGTCCATATCAATTTTCATTACAAATACATCAGTTATGTTATGAAATTAAGGGCATGATAACTATTTTCCAAATTAAACCCCTACCCCTCCCCTACTCTTTTCAACCTGAGCATTAACAACATTCCGGACAATGTTGGTCCCAACATCAAATATGCCATCTACGTGGACGACTTCACCATCTTCTACTCCTCCCCTAGCCTTTCTCTCGTCGAAAATGGGCTCCAACTTAGCCTCAAGCGGTTGTAAGACTGGTGCAACAATAACTGTTTTAAATTTCCAAAGACAAGACAGTCTGCATGCACTTCTATCATTTCCACAACCTCCATCCAACCCAAACCTCCTGCTCAACGGCAATCACATCCCTAAAGTTGACCACACTTAGTTCTTGGGTCTAACCATAGACCCCAATCTCTCCTACAAACAACACATCACCAATCTGAAACGGAAATGCAACAGCTCCCTCAATTTCTCCACCTCTAAAGCCCTCAGAGTTTGCCTGGCTGCCTACCTCCCCATCACCAGCCTTCAAATTGAAGCCAACGAGCCCCCTACCTGCTAAGGTGTAGAAAACTTAGCCTTTCCTATGCTTTTAGAGCCCTCACCAATACCCAAAACCCTGTCTACAACCTCATTAGGTACCCCAATTTCTCCACCCTTTTCAATAGGTCTAAAACTCTATCCCCTCCCTTCAGCTAATGTGCATCAAATCCGACCTCCACCATCTCGGCACCTTCTCCTGGCCCACTTTTCCTCCCTGGGCCACCCCCTCCCTTCTATCCATCTGGGCCTCTCCATTCATCACAAAACCCAACACACACCAACCTCTTCATTAACCTCCACAACCAAATCAAAGACCAACTCTCAAACTACACCTGCATCTATACTGATGGCTCCAAGGAAGGCGACAAGACAGCTGCTGCTGCCGTTATCCAAGACATCACTCTCAGTAGCAGGCTTCCCAACTACTCGGCCGAGGCCATCCTACTCGCCCTCAACTTTATTGAGTACTCCTTACTCAGTCACTTTGCCATCTTCTCAGACTCCAAGTCTGTCCTTAATTCTTTACTCATTCTTGAATAGGATTAACCCATGTCCCACCTCCTCCGCAAACTCCTCCCCCCCCCTCTTCCCCTCTGCAGGAAAATTATTATTTTCTTCTGGATACCCAGCCATGTTGGCATCCCTGGCAATAACAGAGCTGATGCAGCTGTTAAGCTTGCCCTCAACCTCCTCCCTACCCCATTTCCCAAAACCCTTTGTGACATCAAACCACTTATCGCTTCCCTTGTTTATGACCAGCTGGCAAACCTCATGGGACTTCCAAATTGATAACAAAACTCCACTTTATACAGCTCACCATTCCAATCAAACCTGTCATCCACAATCTCTCCCGTGTCGACAATGTCCACATTAGCCGCCTAAGAATAGGTTACACCCACCTTACTCACTCCCACCTCCTTACTGGCTTGTCCACCCCTCTGCAACAATTGCCATTGCCCCCTCACAGTCCACCACGTCCTTGTTGCCTGGCCCCTGTACAACCTCCCCAGAGCTTCCCTCATCCCTCACAACTCCATAGCCGAGCTCTTCCAGAGAAACCCTCCAAATAAAATGATCTCCTTCCTTCATCTACCTCACATATTTAGTCCTCCTCTCCCACCCCCCTCTACCAACATTTACAAAACCCTTTTCTCACACCCCTGAACTTCCTCTTTTGATCCCAGCTTCCTGGCTATTAGCCCCCATACTTCTCTCAGACTCCTATATTCTTTTCTTCCTACCTCTGGAATGATCTAACCTCTCAGGCACAATTTGACCCTCACTGCTGTGGTGCCATTAGCCCTCATCAAAGAAACAAACATTAAACTGACCATATTACACTGCTGAAAGGAAAGCGATTTTTTTTTCTTCCTTTATCATATAAGTTAGACATGTCCGATCACTGAAGTTTAATGGTTGCATCCATATCATGTAGGATAGATGTGGCAATAGGAGGCTGCTACAGTAGCTTTTAATGGCCCTACACACTTCAAAAAGTGTCTTAAAGGCAGGCAGAGATGGTGGCGACATCCTGGGTTCCCGAAGCTACTTCCAAACATTTCAAATGCCAAGTTCCATTAGACATGAGTGGGCACATTTTTCTTCAATGATTTTAAAAACTTTCAGCTGTTTATATGTTATTCTCATCATCATTGTTAGGGTTTTTTCTATGAAAAAAGAGAAGAATTATCAGTCGCCTGTAAGTGTTCTGTTCACTGCATTGTCTGCAAATTATTGGAGTTAAACAAGAAAAGAAGTAATTTGGAGAAACCTAATATGATACAATTGAATGAATTAAGTCAGGAGTTTCATTCTCAAATTGCATTGAAGAAGAAATAACATTTTTAACTGGTTCAAAGTTCCTCTGAGTGATATAACACTTTCTTCCCATTGCCTACTTTGCCTAGCACATTTGGCATGCTTTTTGCTTTACATTTGGCATGCACATGTTTTACAGCAATGCAAGGCTTTTAAATGACGTTCCTTTTCACTAACAGTGTGACCGAAAAATATTATATTTTTTGCATTTAGATATTTGATTCAAAGAACAAAGCAGATCAAAGCTCATATGACTCACATGTGTACCTCAAGGCACAAGTGGATCAGCTGACTGGACGAAATGAGGAGCTGAGAAGAGAACTTCGTCAGGCTAGAAACGAGTGTGACAAAGCACAAGTGGATATGGATAAAGGCAAAACCAAGGTAGCATTGCCTAAGCATCTGGTTCTTTGAAGACTTGCACTTTAAAGGAATTATAATCATGTGAACTTTCATTGAAAAAGCATTTTATTGGTTTATTTATAATGGTTCAAGTTTCCCTTGAATGATATAACACTTTCTGCTCATTGTTTACTTTGCGCTAGCAAACTATTATTCATTAGGATGTTTCATGTTAATGTGTGGAAATAGTATATAACATGCAGTTCACACAGAGTTCACACTCTATACTCTCCTAAGCTTAATAAGATATCAACAAGTTTTTTTCCCAAATAATGTTTCTTATGAATGCACATACAACATTCAGAGGAACATTTCTTTAATATTGTAACATATGATTCTTTAAGGAGAAACAAATGAAGATATAATGTCATTAAAGTCAGTAGGGTTTCTGTTTGTAGTTTCCTTATATATAATACTGAACATTCAAATGCTTAAATATTCATTTTAATTTTGAGATTAAAGCGAATGCTCTACCAATTGAGCTAAGCAGTCGGTTAAATACTTTAAGTAGATATTTGCTTAAAGATTATTGTTTGGAGAGTGCATTCAAATTAGGTAAAACAATTTTTTTTCTTTTTCTTTTTCAGATAACAAGATTGGAACAGGATCTGAAAGACCTACGAGAGCTTGGTCAGGGTGGAGGCATGATGACCCTGCAGCACATGGCCCTCCCGCAAGGTCTGGCAGTGTCCAGTGCAGAGGTCATCTCATCTCTCAATGAACAGCTTATTCAGGCTTTGCAAGTATGTAATGTTGGTCAAGATATTTATCTTTTTTTGTAATTCTAGGGTCAGTGTGTCATGTCAAGGAGAGGTCAAACTGGCTACCATTTTCATTCTTTGTTCAGTTAGAGGGGTAACTTTAGATTAAGCAGTGATGGATCTACAATACTGAACAAATGCAGTGATGGATCTACAATACTAGACAAATGCAGTGATGGATCTACATTGCTGGACAAACGCAGTGATGGATATACAATACTGGACAAACACAGTGATGGATCTACAATACTGGACACACAATGATGGATCTACAATACTAGACAAATGCAGTGATGGATCTGCAATGCTGGAAAAACACAGTGATGGATCTACAATACTGGACAAACACAGTGATGGATCTATAATACTGGACAAACGCAGTGATGGATCTACAATACTGGACAAACACAGTGATGGATCTACAATACTGGAAAAACGCAGTGATGGATCTACAATACTGGACAGATTGCAGTGATTGATCTACAATACTGGACAAATGCTGTGATGAATCTACAATACTGGACAAACGCAGTGATGGATCTACAATACTGGGCAAATGCAGTGATGGATCTACAATACTGGACAAACGCAGTGATGGATCTACAATACTGGACAAATGCAGTGATTGATCTACAATACTGGACAAATGCAGTGATGAATATACAATACTGGACAAACGCAGTGATGGATCTACAATACTGGACAAACGCAGTGATGGAGCTATAATACTGGACAAATGCAGTGATGAATCTACAATACTGGACAAAGGCAGTGATTGATCTACAATACAGGACAAATGCAGTGATGAATCTACAATACTGGACAAATGCAGTGATGGATCTACAATACTGGACAAATGCAGTGATGGATCTATAATACTGGGCAAATGCAGTGATGGATCTACAATACTGGACAAATGCAGTGATTGATCTACAATACTGGACAAACGCAGTGATGGATCTACAGTACTGGACAAATGCAGTAATGGGTCTACAATACTGGACAAATGCAGTGATAGATCTACAATACTGGGCAAATGCAGTGATTGATCTACAATACTGGACAAATGCAGTGATGGATCTACAATACTGGACAAATGCAGTGATTGATCTACAATACTGGACAAATGCAGTGATGGATCTACAATACTGGACAAATACAGTGATGGATCTACAATACTCCCAAATTGATAACAAACTCCATGTCATCCAGCCTACAATTCCGATCAAATCCACCATCAACAACCTCTCTCGTATCGACAATGTTTATATAACATCTCTTAGAATTGGTCACACCCACCTCATTCACTCCCACCTCCTTATTGGCCCCCCCCAACCCCTCTGCAACAATTGCCACTGCACCCTCACAATCCATCATGTTCTCCTTGCTTGCCCCCTGTACAACCTTCCCAGAGCTTCCCTCGCTTCCCACAACTCAACTGCTGAGTTCTTTCAGAAAAATCCTCCGCATAGAATTATCTCCTTTCTTTATCATGCTTCCCTCTACAACCATATTAAATTCTCCTCTTCCACTTTTGTTTTAACCATGCACCTCCCCTCTCGATCACAGCTTTCTGACCTTTTGGTCTTGTTTTTTTCTCATTCTCCCCGTTTCTTTTCCTTCCTACCTCTAAAATGATCTGACCTCTCAGGCACAATTTGACCTTCATTGTTGTGGTGCCATTAAGCCCTCAACAAACAAACAAACAATAAGAGTGTGTGCAGGTGCATCTTGGAAATTATGTATTAGTATTGCAAATTAAAAAGTAAACATGATTGATGTTTTAAGTCTACTTTCATTTTCTTAATTAAAGATTAATGTTGAGGCAGATTGTTTATATGCGCATTTGATGCACCGGGCAAAGGACTGAGTATAATGGCCCAACTTTAAGAAGGCCATTCACGAGTGCTAACCACAGAACTTTAAATTTAAATAAATCTCCTTAACGGAGTAAGACTTGAATTCTTTTTCATAGTTGGGTAGCAAACTATTGCGAATGATTATCTTTGGCTTTGTAGAACCTGTTTTTGTTGTGGTTGCACTTTGTGGCAGTTGCTATACAAGGTAAAGATTGAAGGAAGTATAATGCACCCCTTCCTCATTCCCTCAAACAAGTTTGATTTTCTTTCATTTCACAGGAATTATCAGCAAGGGAGGAGCAGTTAGTCAAATTTGAAGATTCTCTCGTAACATTTCGTCGTAAATTTGCAGTTTTGCGCCACCAGCAAGGACTGCTGTACCAGGAGCATCAACAAAAGACGGAAGAATGGAGAAAGAAGGAGTTGGAGCTCGGACAAGAGAAGCAGAAACTCAAAGACACCATCAACCAGCAGGAGGCGAGGGTGCAAGAATTTAATGTAAGCGGACTTTTGTACTCCTTTTGCAGAATATGTTGTTGTTGAACATTGTTTCAACCTTTTCAACATACCTCTTTACTTTGTTTATCTTTACAATGATGTATATGTATACAATGTATATAAAGTAAGCAAGCTCAAAGTAGAGGTATCCCTTTACACAATTTACATGTAATGATAATTGAAAATATTTATGCTTTAAAAAAATGAATTAAAGAAAAAAATGTTGAAAGAAAAGAAAAAGAAGAAAAAGGTAACAAAGTGATATTTGATATTCTCAAACCAACAACTGATTTATCGTAGATTTATACTTAAGTAATAAAAGTAAGCATAAGGTGTATAGGATCCAAACAAATTTAGAACACAGCTGAATAAATTGTAACTAGGCCTAGTAGGACTAACCACTTGATGCCAATCCTTCATGAGCTACTGTACATGAGCTACCTAATTCATCCAGAAATAATTTTGAAATTCTTCTGTTGTGCTTTTGTACACATCATTTTGAAAGTCTTGTTTATATGAATTGTCTTACACATAATCTATCTAGTGCCTTTTGTCGTTTTTTTTATCAATTTTGTTTTGCAAGCTGATGAGAATCAATAATTCTTCCTAAACAGAGTACCCTTCCATCACATGCTAACTTGTCCGCAGCATTGCTGGTGCTCGGTCATTGCACTCATGACTAGAAGTGACCAATAGCTTTTCAGCTTCATGAGCATTTAAAGGTCATTTTAAAGTCTATATATCGAATTTGACAAAAAAATGTATTCAAAAAATGTGTGCAAGATTTGTATTATCAATGATATGAACCAATTTAAATATCTTTGGTTTGCAGAGGCTTCTAGACACTTTACAGCAAAGTGGAGATGACCAGCAGAGACGAGTAGCTGATGCAACAAGAAAGATCACCGTCCTGCGGGTGAATGAGCGAGCTCTGACCAGAAGATACACAGCATGTCAGGAGGTGGATGCCAGTCTCAGAAAGGTTGGATATCTTGAGCATTTTAAATCAATTAAAAGTCAATTAAAAGTAAAGTGAAGTCCATTCCCATTAGTAGTAAGTAAGAGCTGAGCAGACTGAAGATACTTAATTAAAGTGTCTTGCTTATTGAAGCAACTCACAACCTGTGCTGGAAATTGAATCCAGTATCTTTTGAATAAGAGTGTGACTCTCTATCAGTGAGCCACTATCAATGTTTAATGCACTAAAACTTTACTTGTTATTTGCCATCTCCACACGGTTATTGTTTGCTGAAAATTGACAACAACTTAAGAATAAAAATACTTCCAAATTCCTAATTCAGTTGACATTGATTATATGATATTTTGATGTTAGTATATGTACATTCTTGGTGGTTGTACATTCTTCAGTGGCTGTACATTCTTCAGTGGTTGTACATCTTCAGTGGTTGTACATCTTCAGTGGTTGTACATCTTCAGTGGTTGTACATCTTCAGTGGTTGTACATCTTCAGTGGTTGTACATCTTCAGTGGTTGTACATATTCAGTGGTTGTACATCTTCAGTGGTTGTACATCTTCAGTGGTTGTACATATTCAGTGGTTGTATATCTTCAGTGGTTGTACATCTTCAGTGGTTGTACATCTTCAGTGGTTGTACACACATCTTAAGTGGTTGTTCATACATCTTCAGTGATTGTAAGCTACAGAAACTTCTATTGTACACAAATCTTCAGTGGTTGTTGTACATACATCTTCAGTGGTTGTACACACATCTTCAGTGATTGTAAGCTACAGAAACTTCTATTGTACACACATCTTCAGTGGTTGTTGTACATACATCTTCAGTGGTTGTACACACATCTTCAGTGATTGTAAGCTACAGAAACTTCTATTGTACACACATCTTCAGTGGTTGTTGTACATACATCTTCAGTGGTTGTACACACATCTTCAGTGATTGTAAGCTACAGAAACTTCTATTGTACACACTTCTTCAGTGGTTGTTGTACATACATCTTCAGTGGTTGTACACACATTTTCAGTGATTGAAAGCTACAGAAACTTCTATTGTACACACATCTTCAGTGGTTGTTGTACATACATCTTCAGTGGTTGTTGTACACACATCTTCAGTGGTTGTTCATACATCTTCAGTGGTTGTTGTACATACATCTTCAAGGATTCTAAGCTACAGAAACTTCTATTAGAATCATAAATCTGACTTGCTTAGAATTTTGCAACCAGTCACTTTTAGAGGAATTTGTGTGAGCCTTTTTCCAGTATCTCCTTAATGAAATACTTTCCAGAGATTATTTTAATAGTAAGTTTAAAGAAATAGTTTCATTTATCTCTTCTTTCAAGGAAAATCAAAAACTGCGAACAGACTTGGTAGAGATTGAAAGTGCTATCACTGAGCGCATGGGTTACTTGCAGAGACAAAAGGTAGAGTATTTATCTTTTTTTTTTATGTCAGTTTTTAGACTAAATAATAAAAGTATAGTGCCAACATCCAGAAAAATAGCTGTTCAAAGTGCTGTTAAATTAAAAAGATCAAAAAAATTAAGATTTTCTTTTCTTTTCAATGAATGTGATGGCACAGAAAATCTCAGGTGAGGAGTTAGAGAATTCCTAAGAATATTAGTGCTGATTTTGAAAAGGAAATATTACCAAAATGGGATCTTGTTGATGTTTGTAGAAGCTTGAAAAAATCACCAAAACATGGAATGCAACTATTTAAAAAAAAATTCATAGCAGTAAAACTGGGATCAAATACCCTGCTACACAGAATAATGTAATTCCCACCTATATGACTGTAATAATTTTTTTGAATAGTGTAATAACACTATTGCTGCATAAATATAGATATGATTTACTTCAAGTTATACCTTACCTTCCATGCTATAATATGCAATCTGGTCACACGACCTGATTCTAACGCACTTCTAACCGAACCTAAAAAAACGCAGTAACCAGCCAAGCCCTGACCTCCATAATACCTCTGTACCACCTCACTCTTTTTCAGCGCGTTGTTGTCACTAACATCGCTGAAAACTGGTCACTTTTATTTTATTTTTAATTAACCTTTCTAACTCTTTTCTCTTCGGCAGCTTCTACCTGAAGGGTTTTACGCTGCCCGTTCTCATCTGGCTCGCCTTTTCAAGTCTTCCGAGAGAAGGGTGAGATAGCCATGGGTCCGAGATTTCTTGGCCGACCTACACGACTTTACCCGTGTAGCCTACACTTAGGATAGCGGGTTTTGTCTCCATTTGTACATAGCGAGTGGCTAGTTCGAGAGCGTCCTACTCGTGGTGGGTGTTTTAGGTCCTAGAGCACAGGTTGTGCCTGTCTGGGGACCTCTCGCCCGGGAATTAGTCTTTTTCTCCCTTAGCCCCACCCGCCTCGAGGTGACCCTAGCGTTATACTATGTATAGTGTTTAACACGTTAGGATATTTCAGTACACCTTCTCGTATGCATTAGGCCAATTTCCTTTTCCGATTTTGGCGCATGCGCATTGGGTCATAGTCACCGCTGGGTAAATGTGGGTCGCCTGTAACAACTCTAGGAGCTACAGTTGTTACTAGCGAGCTTATTTTCGTTTTCACGTTAACAGCATATGAATATTTTTATTTTTCTTACACAGATTTGAGATAAAATATTTAATTTTCAGGATTGAAATTGGGGTGTCGGAGAGACCGTGGGTGGGTCTCTCCGACGACCTAATTACAGGGAAAATAATCTTTCCTTTTTATCTTTACAGACCTCAAGTACACAGTGGTTGGTGTTTCCCACGCTACCCCGGCGCTAGTAAGGTCATTACGTTGGATGCGTTTTCTCGGGTTTCTAAAGTTTTTCAGATAGAAAATTTTTTCGTTTCAAATTTTTTTCTGTTAAAGCAAGTATTGTTGTTCTGTTTAGAATGCTATGCCTCGTCTCTCTTTAGCGTGTCCGTAAGATCATAGTTACTTTGCCGTGTTTAGGTTTGTACGCATGGACTTACGTTCTTCTCTTAAGAGAGTTTTGGTGTTCTGTTTAGACTGCTAGGCCTCGTCTCTCTTTAGCGTGTCCGTAGGATCATACTTACTTTGCCGTATTTGTGTAGGTCCGCATGGATATATGTTCTTCTCTTTTCAGATATAAAAGAAATTCACTGAGAAGGTTACGCTCTTAGAGGCGTTGCGCCTAGAGCGGTAACGGTAAGAGAGAGAGAGAGATAACCTCTTAGGGGCGTTAACGAACGTCGCCTAAGTTGTAAACACGGTTCCAAACGGTTCCATTGGACAGTCCCTGTCGATTCCACAGCCCTTGTAACGCGTTGAACGCTGGCTGCTGCGAGTCCGGGGACGGTTCCATACGGTTTCGGAGTCCATACGGTTCGGGAGTCCATACGGTTCCGCTGGCCCGTTATTCGGGCGAACGTTCCATTGGGCGGTTCCGTGAGTCCATACGGTTCCGCGGCCCGTTATTACGGGCGAACGGTTCCATTGGGCGGTTCCATACGGTTCCGCGGCCTGTTGTTACGGGGCGAACGGTTCCATTGGCGGTTCCATACGGTTCCGCGGCCCGTTATTCGGGCGGGCGGTTCCATTGACGGTTCCATACGGTTCCGCGGCCCGTTATTCGGGCGGACGGTTCCATACGGTTCCGCGGCCCGTTGTTACGGGTGGACGGTTCCATACGGTTCCGTTGGACCATCCCTGACGGTTCCGCAGCCCTATGTGCGGGCATTGTGCGGTTCGGGGGGCGGATCCATACGGTTCCGGGATCCATACGGTTCCAGCGGCCCGTTATACGGGCGGACGGTTCCGTGGTCCATACGGTTCCGCGGCCCGTTATTCGGGCGGACGGTTCCATTGGGCGGTTCCGTGATCCATACGGTTCCGCGGCCCGTTGTTACGGGCGAACGTTCCATTGGGCGGTTCCATACGGTTCCGCTGGCCCGTTATTCGGGCGAACGTTCCATTGGACGGTTCCATACGGTTCCGCGGCCCGTTATTACGGGCGGAAGGTTCCATTGGGCGGTTCCGCGGCCCGTGTTTACACGGTCTGTATTTAACGGGTTAACGTGACATCGCAAATGCGGTTTAATCGATTATACGCCCACTAGCTACGTGGTCAGGTGACAGGTGACATTCTTGACAAGAAGTATAGCATTGACAGTTATTTTTCTTCTTGGTCCTGTAGCCATTAGCTACGCAGTTCCACGGCTCGTGTGAACGCAATTAAGACTGTCGTTGAGCGTTACAAGTTCCGTATTTATTTTCACCAGTATCATGGACATGAAGGACAGGTCCCGGTGTCGATGTTTTACACACCCAGGATGTCTCGTGATGCGTGGCGTGCAAACGCTTCTTTAAATTACGCTCGGTGACATCCATCTCACGTGTTACGCGTGCAGATTATGCTGCGAGTCAAATCCCTGTACTCTTTGCAGCGAATGGGATCTAGCGCGCGTGTCGGAGCACAGACTCCACCGCGACCGGTACTTTCAAAGAGCGGCGGAGAAAGTGGAGAAGCGACGGGTCTGATAGGCCCTCTTCGTCTCCCCACCGCCACCCAGGTCCAAAGCCAGGAGGCGGGGCCGCCGCCCACTCCTAGCGGAGCGCCTCTGAAAGACGTGACACCGTGCGGTTCATCGGAAGTATAGCATTGAGACAGCTATTTTTCTTCTTGGTCCCGTAGCCAACGGCTACGACAGTTATACGGTTCCACGGCCCATGTTTACGGTCCGTGCGGTTCCACGGTCCGTGTTTTACGGGTCCGTGCGGTTCCATTGGGCGGTTCCGCGGCCCGTGTTTACGGTCCGTGCACGTTCCATACGATGCCACGGTCCGCGTTCGGGTCCTTTCGCTTCCATTGGACGGCTCCAGTGAGCGGAACTTATCTTTAATGGGATAACGCACACTGTACGGCTCACCCGGTTATCGCCCACTAGCTACTACGCTCACGTGGTCAGGTGACAGATGACTTTCTTTACAAGAAGTATAGCAAGACGACAGCTATTTTCTTCTTGGTCCCGTAGCCATTAGCTACGCAGTTCCACAACTCGTGCAAACGCAATTAAGATTGTCTGTTGAACATTACCGTTCCGTAATTATTTTCACCAGTATCATGGACGTGGAGGACAGGTCCTCGGCGTCGATGCTCTACACCCTTGATGACCCGGCATAGCGTGATAACGCTTTTTTGATTTACGCTCGGTCACATCCATCTCACGCGTTACGGCGTGATTATGCTGCGCGAGTCCATTCGTGGTACTCTTTGCAGCGATTGGGTTCAAGCGGCGTGGTCGAAGCACTGACTCCACCGCGACCGGTATTTTTCAAGGTGCGACCGAGAGCGCAATGCGGCTCCGGTGTTCGGATGCGTCACGGCTTAGTAGTTTTGTAACGGGATATCGTACACCGCATTTCGATTTACCCGGATATGCACCGCTAGCTACGAGCTATGTGGCCAGGTGACAAGTGATAATCTTCACAAGTAGTATAGCGCCGTGAGAGCTATTCTATTCATGGTTCCGTGGCCATTAGCTACGCAGTTCCACGATCATGTGAATCCCATTTATACAATTATCCGCGTTGAACGTTACATTTCCGCAATTACTTTCACCAGTATCGTGGCACGGAGGACAGGCCTCCGTCGCGTCCGGCACGCTACGCACCTCAGAGGTCCCGCTTTGCATAGCGTGCAAACGCTTCTCTAGACCGTGCACGGCCTGTACGACTTCGAGTTTTTGCAACGGGATAACGTACACTGTACGATGAACCCGTGGTTGAGTTCGCTAGCTAGGAAGCTGCTTGGCCATAGCTACGCTGTTCCACGCCGGCGTGTGAACTGCCTCTGTAGGATTTTCCGCGTTGAACGTCACAGTTCCGCGATGTTTTGCGCCTATATCATCGACCACGACGGGCAGGTCCCTAGTGTCGGTGCGTCTGGCGCCTTGACTGTCCTGCGATCGTCGCATGTAAACGCTTCTTAGGTTGCGCTTTGGTGTTATCGACATGTTCAAACCCGTGTACACCGCTGTGGTCCTCGGTTCCGCGATGGGACCGGTCGGCCAACAAGAGGGCGCCCTTCACGGGTCTTACGTGAGTTAGTCCCCTTTTTACGGCTAGTTGTAGAGCCATTGGATTCCTTGCATCGGGTCCATTAGGGTCCGTGACGGCTCGATGTCGGTTCCATACGGCCCCACGGCTTGTTTTACGGCCCGTAAGGGTCCGTAACACAACTTGGCGGCTCCGTCCGGGCATGGGATGACGTTTGGGTCTGTAGTGCTGCTTAGTTCTACAGCAAGGTAACGATAACGTCGTCACACCCGTTAGTTTCGAGATCCCCGTCCGTGTGAGCTGACTTGGTGAGATTTTCGCGTTGAACGCCACGGTTCCGCATAGTTTTTCACCAGTTCATGGACACGAGGACGAGTCCCGTTTGTCGATGCGTCACGCTCCCAGGATGCGTCGCGTGTTAGCGCTTGCTCGGGTTTCGAGGCCTAGCGCTCGGGTGATAAGATTTCCTTCTTTACGGGAGGCATACCATCACGAGCTATTCCTCCGTGTTACGTAGTTCCACGACCGTTCAAACTACTCTGAATGTGATTCTTGCGTCGAACGAGACCTTCGGCTCACATTCTACAGATATTAACGCGCGGTTTTACGCATAACGCACGATAAACCCGGTATCGGAACTTCAGGATATTGCGACCGTTAGCCGCGTGTTGCAGTGTTCCGCGGTCGTTTTTTTCTTGCTGGGGCGTTTTTAGCGTTCGACAGCAGTCCCCACGCGTGGCCGCCCGGCCGCGGCTCCGTAGTGATTTTATACAAACGGAGTTAACGGCCTATACCAGCGCGCGGCTGTGTGGTAGAGGACCAGTAGCCATGAACTACTGCGTTCGCGGCCGTTTCTCTTACGGGACACGCGTGCTGAGTACGGCGGTAGTCCCCTCTTCCCCACGCAGCTACCGGTTTCAGAGCTCCGTGATGGAACAAACTCAGTTTACGACTCGTATAGCTTGCATGGCACGTGAACTCCTCCGTATTTCTTACGGCCTCAATTTATATATATTTTACCTATTCTCAACGGAACGCGTGCTGTGTACTTCTTCCCTACGCTCGCCACTTACTCGGTGGCCCGTGGTGAATAGAGGTATAATGAGATAACGACTCACGTTACAGGTGTAGTATGCGTTCACGCTATCGTGGACCTAGACGGTCCTTTGGTACTGATAGCTACTTCGTTCGGGACACGTACCAGTACCAGTTGTCCCCTTCGTAGCCACGAGCTTTTTGCTCCGTGGTGCACAGCGACATCGTTGGCGGTGGACTCGTGGTTTTTACTTGTCATGTTGACGCCTTTGTAGACCCATAACGGATCTATTATACTTAACGGGTTGCGACTTTGTATGCGTAAGTCCCCCAGTAGCCACGCGCTTTTCCGCTCCGTGGTGCAGGGTGTTTAATGGTCCGTGTAGTATACACAGGACGCCACCTCTTTCGTGATTTCTACCCCAGTGTTGGGGTTTATGACTCATACGGTTGACGTGAGTACGTTACCCCTACTTGTCAATATTACCTCCATGAAGGATATTTTTCTTGACCATAGGTGGCCTTTTGGTAGACAACCTTACGTTTGGGGTAGCTATTACCAACAACGCACGTATGGTTCCTTCCATACTTTAACACCTTACAGCTGCTTCCTTGCGGTTTTACGCCTGTTACTTAACTGCCCGTACAGACATACGGTATTCGTTTTCTCGCGCCCGTCAGCGTAGGCTCCGCGGTTTCAAGGTTGTTACTATAATGTGTAATGCGTTAACACTTTCTCCAGTCAACTTCTTAGACAAGTTTCGCTGTTGATAGGCGTGGCCTGGAGCTCACGCGTCCCGCAACTGCTACAGTTTTCGGACCTCGCTTGGGTGCCGTCGACTATGTTGTATGCGGCTCCGCCGTCTTCGACCCATGCCGTCTCACAGCTACATAGCCTTACACGGTTGGCAGCCCTTCTTGTATACGTTTTATATTAACGGCCTGCCTTTTGTTTCGCTAGCCTTTGATTTTTGGTCAGTCGGTTTCAACAACCTTTGCTCAGGGTCGGCAGCTTTTTCTGGGCTGCGGATGGTGTCGTTCAGTCCCTCCGCTTTACACGTTCAGTCGGTGGTCACACCCTTTGGTGGTGGTGCGGGTGCTCCCACCTGGTGTACGGAGCGAAGTTTTCGTCCGTCAGATATCACCGTCGGTGCCGCGGGGCTTCTTGATCAAGGTCGGGGCACTTTTCTTGTGACCCCTTCTGTCGGAAACTTGACGGGTATTTGACCCTTTTTCGTCTCGGCGCAGGGGCGAACTTTGGCTGCTCGAGACCTTGCAGGCTTCACGCATGACGAGCCTCGGGTCAGGGACGATTTTTGTCTCTTTCGGGCTCCGGCGGACTGCATCTCAGTCCCGGGCGCTTCGTTTGATGGTGTGGCCTCGGCCGCCTTTCCTCGACGTAGCATGACTTTTCTGAGGGTTGTTCGCCCCTCCCGTTGTGGAGGTGGGCCCTCTCTCCAGCTTAGTTCCGTCATGAGCTCTGGGATACCTTGCAGCTATCCACCAGGGTTTTTCCGGTGGGGTCTACGGTCTTTGACTTGCGACCACTGGTGGGTTCTGGGAGATCTCTTCGTAGTGTGTCATGTGACATTTTCCTCCGATAGATCATCCAGTGGCTTTCTGTTAAAGTAGTCTGAACTGTTCATAGAACGGCCGCGGTATGCACTCGGGTTGGGCATAACCTCTTTTCACGGGATCTCTCGTGCGGCGTTGAGAAACCGCTTTTTGCGGTTTTTCTCTTGTTTTTGGTCTGACTCACTTTTCGACGTTCGTGTTCCCCGCTAACTTTAGCTCTTACGCCGTTATGCGCTAACGAATTTTTCCCTTGTCCGGGATTTCTCCAATTCGTTTTCGTTGGTACACGCTTCGTTCCCAATCGTAGTTTCCTCGCCGTCCTGTCTCGTGGGCGAATCCGGTGTGGCTTGTATGCGTTTTTGTGGACACTTTGCTGTAATTGTGTCCAAACGCTCTTCCGGTTGGCTTGTTTTTCTGGGCTTTACGCTCAGGTTCTTTTCGAGGTTTGCCTCCGTTACTGTCAACGAATGGTGCCTTGTTCGGTTTGACTGTACCTGCCGTGGTTTCCTATGTTTTAGTTCCTCCCACTCTTGAGGTCTTTCATCCTTCCGAGGTGAAGGAATTTCGCCCTTAAACGGGATTCGGTTCGTGTGAGTTTTTGTACCAGCCATTAAAAAAAAAAAAAAAAAAAAAAATGTGCAGCGATCTGAACTCCCTTCCTTCCTATCCTCGGTTGCAATCTGATTGCATATTAGCATGGAAGGTAAGGTATAACTTGAAGTAAATTTACCCGCTAAAGCGTGGCGGGGATATTTACGAGAGTTATACTTACCTTCCATGCATCCCCCCGCCTCCCTCTCGTTCAGGCCTCGGTGGAATGTTGGTGAGGTGGTACAGAGGTATTATGGAGGTCAGGGCTTGGCTGGTTACTGCGTTTTTTTAGGTTCGGTTAGAAGTGCGTTAGAATCAGGTCGTGTGACCAGATTGCATATTATAGCATGGAAGGTAAGTATAACTCTAGTAAATATCCCCGCTACGCTTAGCGGGGTAAATATATGTTATTACATGTGTAAACGCTATATAACACATTGTAAAATCTATTTATTAAATTACTGAGAAATTCTTGCAAAACAGCAGGTGGTTTTATAACATGATTGTGGCAATTTTTATTACGTTTAATACATGGTAGTATTATAATACACACAAAAATCATTACATTACACAGTGGGTATTACAATATTCATAGTTTATTACATAACTTGGTGTAACATACCCTTGTGTGTGCTGTTCATTTCAAGAATTACAGAAATTCATTTCCCATCTGCAAAATGCCATGATAATTTTGATATTCCATTCTTTGTTACAAAGGTTTGCATCTATTATCTTTGTTTTGTAGGATGCACTACAGTTTAAACTTGCTTCGTTGCAAAGAGTTTTGGATGAGAGTCTGCCGGCCAGTCATGTGGAGAATGTTTTGAAACAGCATCAGGAATTGGCTGAGAAATACAGAAAAGTCTTGGAGAACGACAACAAACTTGTGGCCAGAAACACAAGGATGGACGAACTAGAGGTGATTTGTGTTTAATGTTTCTTTGTATAAGCTCATCACCCAAGTTGCCGCATTCTAAAGCCCCTTGTACCCCGTCTCAATGCTGAACCTAAAGCTCCTTGTACCTTGCCTCAATGTTGGACTTGAAGACCCTTGTACCCCGTCTCAATGTTGAACTCAAAGCCCCTTGTACCCTGCCTCAATGTTGGACTTGAAGCACCTTGTACCCCGCCTTAATGTGGACTTGAAGCCCCTTGTACCCTGCCTTAATGTTGGACTTGAAGCCCCTTGTACCCTGCCTCAATGTTAGACTTGAAGCCCCTTTTCCCCTTTTTCAATGTTGGACTTGAAGCCCCTTGTACCCTGCCTCAATGTTAAACTTGAAGCCCCTTGTACCCTGCCTCAATGTTAGACTTGAAGCCCCTTGTACCCCGTCTCAATGTTAGATTTGAAGCCCCTTGTACCCCATCTCAATGTTGGACTTGAAGCCCCTTGTACCCTGCCTCAATGTTAGACTTGAAGCCCCTTGTACTCTGCCTCAATGTTAGACTTGAAGCCCCTTGTACCCTGCCTAAGTGTTAGACTTGAAGCCCCTTGTACCCTGTCTCAATGTTGGACTTAAAGCTTCTTGTACCCTGCCTCAATGTTGGACTTGAAGCCCCTTGTACCCTGCCTCAATATTAGACTTGAAGCCCCTTTTCCCCTTTTTCAATGTTGGACTTGAAGCCCCTTGTACTCTGCCTCGATGTTAGACTTGAAGCCCCTTGTACCCTGCCTCAGTGTTAGACTTGAAGCCCCTTGTACCCCGTCTCAATGTTAGACTTGAAGCCCCTTGTACCCTGCCTCAATGTTAGACTTGAAGCCCCTTGTACCCTGCCTCAATGTTAGACTTGAAGCCCCTTTTCCCCTTTTTCAATGTTGGACTTGAAGCCCCTTGTACCCTGCCTCAATGTTGGACTCGAAGCTCGTTGTACCCTGCCTCAATGTTAGACTTGAAGCCCCTTGTACCCCACCTTAATGTTAAATTTGAAGCCCCTTGTACCCCACCTTATTTTTGGTAATGTTGGACTTGAAGCCCCTTGTACCCTGCCTCAATCTTAGACTTGAAGCCCCTTGTGCCCCACCTCAATGTTGGACTTGAAGCCCCTTGTTCCCCACCTCAATGTTTGACTTGAACCCCCTTGTACCCCGCCTCAATAGAGGATCATCCTGGGACACTTTTTTTTCAAACAAAAATAAAATTGGGTACAAGGGAAAAACATCAACAATTTTTTCCAAGATTGTAGCATTCCTCAATCTCTTCAATACTATCACCAATCTCTTTGACAATAAACCACCTAAGATATTCTCTTAATACCTTCATCACATCAACCAGTACAACAACTGTTGACCTTCTGTTTCTCCACCTCCACAGAGCACTATCACCATTCAGCATTTTTCTGATATGTTTTAACATTTTGGCACAGCTTGACCATTACTGTCATGATGCTGTTGAACCCCACAAACCAGCCAACTTTTCTTCATATACATGATTCTGCATAGTAATTTTCCAATGTATGGAGATATGTTCTCTTAGTTGTTTTGAGGTGCTCATATAAGTACCATACTTCATCATAACCCATTTATTTTTGGGGGAAATCTTGTACTTCAATGATTAAATGTTTCAAATGAACAGTTAAAACTTTCCAAATGCAGTGATAGATAAAGCAAGTTGAAAGTGGATGCTTCACAGGGAGATTGAACAGTGAGTGGGTTATGGGGCGAGAATGATTGATGGTAATGTGTGTACATCAGATGGGATTTATGTTGCCTTGTCTTATAATCTATGCATAGCTGCATAGATTATTGCAATGTCCTCCTGGCAGGGGTGCCAGGTGTTACAGTGAACAAGTTGCAGCATGTTTAGAATTATGCTGCAAGGCTCATCAAAAGAAGCAACCGTTTCACTCCATCACTTTATCTACCGCAAAATCTTCATTGGCTACTTGTCTCATGTAGAATTAAATTTAAAATTTTAATACTCATTTTAAATCCCTTCATAACATGGCCCGTTATATCTGACAGAAATGTTTTATTATATACAAACTAGTTACCGCCTTCGCTCTCAATACCACCTCATCCTTTATGTTCCAAAAAGTAAATTTACATATGGCGATCGCTCTCTGTAAATATTTGGCCCAAAACTTTGGAATGACTTACCTCTTTCAATCAAATCTGCTCAATCCCTTAAACAATTCCACACCTTGCTTAAGACTCACTTATTTAATTGTGCTTTCAAGCCCTCATCATAATTTTTTTGTTCTTTGTCTTCTTTATATTTCATGCTTATCTTATTTACACATTTGTATTTATTTTCTTTATATGCATATTTTGTAAGGCGCATTGGAATAAGTTATTTAGATAATGCGCCATATAAGTGTAATAAACTTATCTTAATCATAATCTCCTTATTTGTCTTTTCCTGAATACAGGCTGAAAATAAAAGGTTGGAGGAAGAGGCTGAGGTTCTTAAAAGAGAGCTAGCAACTGAGAAGGAGAAGTTACACACATTGGAGCAAGCTATGCAGAACATAGGCAACATTCCAGGTATGGCCAGTTTAATCAGTGACTGTGCATGGTGTACAAGAAGTCCTTAATTGATCTTAGAGTTTCAGACTTCAGCTTTAAATTGTAATATCTCCTTTGAGTTTCAGACTTGAGCTTTAAACTTGGATATCTCCTTAACAGAATAAGATATTGAAGTTGGTTCTTAACCATGTTATTTCTTGTCTTTTATATAAAATAAACTTGCGTAGCAAAGTAATCATTTAATGGTGGTACAAAATAAGCTTTTTACAGCATTTAAAAACATGCACTGTTTTTCCACAGTTACTATTGGTGGGCATCACTAGACCTTTAAGGAAAATAAATTTCATGAGTTTGATAAAGATATACCAGGGACCACACTCCTGAAACATAGTGTTTTTTGCTTATATATAAAAATTATTTTGCAAATTGCCATGTTTTTTTTTTTTTTTTTTTTTTTTTTTTTTTTCTTATGTGTTATTGTCTCTTCATTGAGCATTTAACAGACATTTCTGGGTCATGTCCATGGACCTCTAATTTTTAAATCACTGATTTACAATCTCAATCATATATTTTAAACCGTCTTCATTACGTTCCTTTTCATAGTCTTCGATCCTCCTCATAAAACTTTGTTGAACAGCGCACCTGCACTAGCGCTGGCTCCTTTTTTTGCAGTGGCTCCAATTGTTTGAATTTCTTCCCTCCAATGTTTGTTATGCTTACTACATTGGACAATTTAAAAGACTGTTAAAATTCTACGTGTTTCTTTGATTTGCAACTGTTTCAAGTGCTTTGCAACCCTTTGGAAAAGAGGTGCTATATAAATGCATTAACTTTCAATTCATGTTCTTCAATTTGATTGTTCTGCATAGGTGGTAGATCAGGTGCAACCAATGATACCACGTCTTTCAGTAAGAGGATGACGCTGCTCGAGATGAAGGAGCTTAATGAGAGGCAGAGAGCGGAGCACGCTGTGAGGATGCAGGACAAACTCCGGAATACACTCCATGAGATGGAGAAGAGAAACGCAGAGCTTGAAGATCAGTTTGCTCAGGTTTGCTCTCTACTTTTCATTCATACAACCCACAACCTCCCCCGAAATGTCAACAAAACCTGCCTTAGAATTGGTCGCACTCACCTCTCCCACTTTCTTAATGGTTCCCTCCCTGTGATAATTGCGAGGAACACTTGATAATTAAACACTGCCCCTCCACAAACACTCTCCCCACCTCAAACACTGCCCCCACCTCAAACACTGCCCCCTTCAAAAACACTTCCCCCTCCACAGGACCTCACTCAACCCTTCTGGTTCAATCACTGAGCTAATCTGAAAAAAAAAAACCTATCCTTCCTACTGTACATCACATCAATTACTGTACTACAACAACATCTGACCCCACATGCCCTTCTTTGATCCTACTTGTCTTCTTACTCTTTTTTATTCTCTGCTAATCACTTCTCTGGCACGTTTTGACCATCGATACTGTTAAACCTCACCAACCAGCCCTTTACCTTCTGTGTTGACTTGAATGATTGTTATGCTGTTATGGACAGGTAGCAACAACTTTAGTTTATTGGGAAGGAAATATGCTACAAACCATGAAAGGTGAACAAATTTGAATCACAATTGGTTAAAAATTGACCATTTTACAAAGTTTTGAATTTTAACGCCTTACTAATAAATTATGCAAGACAAAGTGGTTTTCAATCTCTATCATAATCTCAATCAAGATTTATTAGAGGGGAAACAGTCTGATGATTTGCGGTGACTGAAATTTAGGACAGAAATTTAAAGAATTACATTAAAGATTGTGAACTGTCTTCATGCATCACAACTTTTGCATACATTAGAAATTCTTTAGTATTTGATGAGCCATAACTGTGGTCATTGGTGAGCCATACCTAAGGTTATTGATGAGCCAAACTGGGGTCATTGATGAGCCATACCTGGGGTCATTGATGAGTCATAACTGGAGTCATTGATGAGCCAAACTGGGGTCATTGATGAGCCATAACTGGGTCATTGATGAGCCATAACTGGGGTCATTGATGAGCCATAACTGGGGTCATTGATGAACCATATCTGGGGTCAATGATGAGCCATACCTGGGGTCATTGATGAGCCATAATTGAGGTCATTGATGAGCCATAACTGGGGTCATTGATGAGCTAAACTGGGGTCATTGATGAGCCATAACTGGGTCATTGATGAGCCATAACTGGGGTCATTGATGAGCCATAACAGGGGTCATTGATGCATAACTGGGGTCATTGATGAGCCATACCTGGGGTCATTGATGAGCCATAACTGGGGTCATTGATGTGTCATAACTGGGGTCATTGATGAGTCATAACTGGGGTCATTGATGAGTCATAACTGGAGTCATTAATGAGCCATACCTGGGGTCATTGATGAGCTATTACTGGGGTCATTGATGAGCCATTACTGGGGTCATTGATGAGCCATTACTGGGGTCATTGATGAGCCATTACTGGGGTCATTGATGAGCCATAACTGGGGTTGTTGATGAGCCATAAGTGGGGTCATAATAGGTGCTTTTGTAGTAATTTAAAGGCTATTCTTTTCAGAACTCTTGTCTGGTGAATAAAACAGTTCTACCTATCCACGTACCTTAACCCTTACTCTACCAGAGCATTTGAGATTACAAGTGTTATTTTAGAGAGGTTTTTGGAAAGGGGACATTTTCTAAAATGTATTTTCATTTTCTACTGTAATAAGTTTATGTTATATGAAAGCTAAGACTGGACTTGGTTTGCATAATTCTCTGGTCAAATATGCAAATGAGGTAAATAATATTGTGATTTTCTGCTTTATTGTGGCTAACTAGAAAAAAATATTGATAGAATGTATGAATTGTTGAAAGAAGGACCTTTCTTTCATTTGATAGTATACTTGATTTTTTAAGGAAAAATTCATATGATTTTTTGACCTTTTTGACCTAAAAATTGACCTGATTTTGCCAATGATCTTATCTGATAGGATTTGGCACTATACTTTTCTATAAACATGTTCCTTTCTATGATGCACAAAACTAATATAATTTAAAAAGGAAATGTGTACACCAATATTTCAATAAAAGTATTTGCAAACGATATGCAAACTAGCTAATTTACCTCATTTATTATGCGCCAATTTCAGCCATTGAAAGCTTTGAAAATACTTATAATAATTCAGCTTATGTTGAATGTCTTGTAGAAACTTACTTTTGCTGATCCCTATAGAAATTCTTTCTGAAAAGGTACTCAAAAATGGTTCAGAGCATCAGTAATCATGTTGACGTTGCCAAACTTGGTATCCTTCAGTGACAGTTGGTACTGTGTATGAAATGTCAACAGATTTGTCCCAAATACAGGGCAATTCTTAAGTGAAATACAATTTCAACTGTTTCCAACGAAATACAGGGGTTGGGAATGGGGTTGGGGGTTCTGGCTTATTTATCTTGGGAGCGGGCACCAGGGTAATGCTATCCCCAAAAAATATGGCCCTCTTCCAGGATCCAAATTGCTTCAAAGAAAATAATTTCCCCCTACATGGGACTGCCTCGCCCCCAACATGGCTCTCTTGCCCCAACATGTGTCTCTTTTTCACAACATTGGACCCTTTCCACTTAAACTTTTAATCTTACTCCACTGCACTACAACCTCACAACATGGAATCGAGATTTTGCGAAATAGGTATATGGGCACTAGCTGTTGCACTACAAATTAAAGGTTGATCTCTAAAGTTTCATCCCAAATTACTATAAAACGGACAATTCATGTTAATTATGTCGGATTTTAGTGACCCATATACTTGTTTATAATCCTTACAAGTAAATAATCCCAGCTAATTTACAGTGTTTTAGCTTAATTTTGAAGGGATCTGCACTAACGTTAGCTATGCCTAATGTTAGCTATGCTATGCTTAGCTATGAAAAAATCATTTCACCTGGTTCTAATAATCTTTGGGCCTCTCCTGGATGGGTCCAGGTACTAAAAGATCTCCATCACTGGAGATAAGCCTTCTGACTCTCCCTAATCCTCAGTTTCACTTTCAAACAAGATTCGGGATACACGTTCTTGTGTCGTCTCAAAGTAAATGTCTACAAATCTTAAATTATCTCAAGTGACATAGCTATAAAACGTTGTTAGGAACGATCGAGGGAGTATGTCTTTTATTGCAGCAATCCATGTGAAAGCACGTTGTTTTCGCTACAGAGTGGTGGTTGGAACTTTTCATTACAATATAGGGGTGGATCACATGATTTTATCACATGATTAGTCAACAAATCATCAAAAATCACAAAATTTTACATATTTTACAAATAATTAAAAAAAAATTGACCAGGTATGAGCAAACGATTTGGACAATATGACTCTACATATTATATGTATATATATATATATATATATTTTTAATCTAAATTTATTTTCTAAGCAGTTATTTTGGTTTTGCAGCTTTTGATTGAATTGCCAACTGAAAGAATGGTTGGGATGAGCTGCTGTTGCAAAGAATGGTTGGGATGAGCTGCTGTTGCAAATAATGGTTAGGATGAGCTGCTTTTGCACTCACACCTGAAGGGAAGTACATGGTGTGCTCCAAATAAATAGTTGAAATTACAGGACACGTCCCAATATTCTATCATAAATTTGTTTATCAAAAAAAAAAAAAGATTTTGCATTTAAGTGCACTTTAAGCCTTGAAAAATGTTTTGAACATGAAAGTGTGGTTTCAGAAAGGCCTGAAATTAACGAAATTATAGGATTAAAATTCCATTAAAATTGGATCATTGGATAATACTGGATGTTTTGTAAAACTATTTTATTGACATTTGAAGGATACATGCATTTAAAGAAGCACTTGGTTAAAAAATGGAAGAAATAATAATTCATGTGAATTTTTCAAAAAACTTAATTTGTATTCTGTTCTGTCCATTCATGTGGTCGAAATCAAAAGAGTCTCAGATAATAGCAGTGAGACTAACAGATAAACATATCAGCTGCTTTGTAACAAATATAAAGGTGCAGTGGTTAAGAAGTCTTGCTCAGGTTTGATTCCCGCTGCGAGCTCTGCATTGTGTTCTTGAGCAAGACACTTTACCCTACATTCTCCAGTTCACTCAGCTGTAAAATAAGTACCAGCATTGCTGGGGAGTTAACCTGCGATGGCCTGGTGTACTGTCCAGGGGAAGCCGTGCTCTCATCTGCTAATGCCAAGGAAACCGGGGATAAGCACTGGCCTTATGGGCATAATGGCTCGGATGGATTTTAACTTTTGTTTGTATGAAAACAGTCCTCTCTCACTACATATACAGCATACTATCTCCAGTATATTTCATGTGTATCTCTTTCAATTTCACTCCCTTTTTAGGTTTCGAAGATGAACATAGAGGCGCAAAGAACTGAGCAATATCTGAGAGACGAACTTTCCCAGTGTGTGACCAAAGCAGTCAGCGATCTGGACAAAAAACGAATCACGGTGTTGGAACGGTCAGATCACGAATTGAGGATTGAAAATGGAAAGCTCAAAGTGAGATTTTTTTTGCTTCCTTCTTTTAAAGGCATCACTGAACATTTTTGTGGAGAAGAATGTTGAATCATTAAACTTTTGGAAAAATAATGTCTTGATTAGGGACAAAGAAAATTTTCCTCCCTGCAGACAAAAAGTAGCATAGTTTTTGAGAAGTGCAAATAAGCACATTTGCATATTTAATTTTTTTCTCTCCAATAAGTAGCAGAATTGAGCTACTTTACTATCATAATCATGGTCCACTTAAGTCATTCAGTCAGCTTTTGCAAAGTTGAATTCAAAGAATGAATTCATGGTGGCTTTACTGGATTTTCATATCCTGAAATCATGTGGAATTTGCCATAATAAACATGGTTTGCTTAAAAAATATGTTTATTCGTTTATGATATTATATATATATTTTGGAATGACAAGAAATTTTATCGTACCTTAAGTAGTTTGATGACATAACTGAAAATATAATCTGGAACTCCTTTCTAAGTTTAAAAAAAAAGAATTTTATATAGATTTTATGTTTGATTATTTCTATATTTGGAAGGATTTGTCCTTCTAGTTATTTTAACATTGTATTTTGACATTGGTTTGGGGTGGCTCATTTTAGAACTTGGCTAAATCCTGCATGAGGTTCAATACATAGATTAGATATCAATAGACAAATAAAAGATGGAAGAGGATGCTTCAAATGTGTAAGTTAAGCATAAGTAACGATAATACTGGCAAAGAAGTGAGCAACCAAAATGGAATTGATTGGGATGCAAGTAATCAAAAAATTAAAGGGTTTTTTGAGCAATTACCATTCTAGAAATTGCATGAACCTTATGTGTTTGTTTTATCATGTAGGAAATGGTAGACATCTCTACATTTCAAAACAAAGCCCTGGAAGCTCAGCAGATATCCAGAGAGAAAGAAGTGACGTCAGTGAGGCAGCAGCTGCTAGACATACAGACCCAGAGTGACGAGAAGGCCATCATTGGTAACCATCTTGCTTGTTAATGTGGTGAAACTGTTAACTGTGAAAAAAAAGAGAACAATGAATTTAATATCATAATGACGAAAGATTTCTTTTGCATTTCTAGACTTAAGTAGGAGAAAGTAGCTTGCATATTGCTTTTAAAGTTTTAAACTATGATATAAATGTGTTTAGATTTGTTGAATTACTTTTAAGATAATTTCACTTCATGTGCAATCTTTGTGTGGGTTTCTTTCAATATGACCCTGTTTAAAAACTTTCTGGATCTTTCTTCTTATGTTATGTTTATAATGATATTTTTGGTAAAAACTTTTAAAGCTATAGTAGTATGTAACTTTTAAATGTGGCACCCTTGTTTTATCTGGTTGAACAGAGCTTCTTGATGTACATCAGTTCCCATTTTGAAGTACAGTCCTATAAAAACAAATTTACTGATGAAAATGTACAAAGCCTACCATTGGTGTGTTAAAATCAATTTGTCCAGATTTTATTATTGTGTCATATTTCCCTGAACCATTGAATGGTCCATATCATTGTGATAAAATTAAGTCTGAAAATTTTAATATGGCTGGTGATCAAACACTTTTCTGTAAATGTTGACATTGGGTTTGATCCTGGTACCTTAGGATGTTGACATTGGTTTTGATCCTGGTACCTTAAAATGTTGACATTGGTTTTGATCCTGGTACCTTAGAATGTTGACATTGGTTTTGATCCTGGTACCTTAGAATGTTGACATTGGTTTTGATCCTGGTACCTTAGAATGTTGACATTAGTTTTGATCCTGGTACCTTAGAATGTTGACATTGGTTTTGATCCTGGTACCTTAGTTTGGTTTTGATCCTGGTACCTTAACTTGGTTTTGATCCTGATACCTTAGTTTTGTTTTGATCCTGGTACCTTAGTTTTGTTTTGATCCTGGTACCTTAGTTTGGTTTTGATCCTGGTACCTTAGTTTGGTTTTGATCCTGGTGCCTTAGTTTATTATCAAAAGTTCAAACGTTACAATGATTATCTTTGATAGGTAAGCTTCACCACCATATTGTGGCACTCCAGGTGAGCGAGGGCACTGCTGTCCGCAAGCTGCAGGCAGCTACCACTAAGATTCGTCAGCTGGAGGCTCAACTCCTTCGTATGGAGAAGCAAGTGGATGAGAAAGCGCAGAGTTTGTATCACTGTCAGGTGGACTCGAGGAATAAAACCAGGCATCTAAGGATAGCAATTCAGGTATTATAGGTTGATTTTTCTTCCACCCACACCTTCCATATATACTTGACAATACTGTGTGAGGACATAGATACAAACTATCTTTTGACGACCCTGAGAATCTTTTGCTCACGAATTTCATTTTGTTTAATTTATGCATATTTTGATCATTAGATGGGATTTGTGCTAATAATTGAAAATATTATCCTCGTAAAAGATGTTTACTATGAATTATGTGTCCTTGATAGGTGATAATAAACAACAAAATTCACACATTCACACCATACTAAATCTTTGCACTAATTCAAGAACAACTTCAGATGATACCGGGAGGTGCCCTCTCCAAGTCTCAGTTTGTATGTATTTTCTTCTGAGGACTTATATTTGTCCTCAGTAGTTGTGTTTGTCCTCGAAGAACTGGTATGTTGTCAAGTATCTGTTTTGGGAACAAATAGTAAAACAAAATATTCATCCATGATTATTATATTCCTTTTCTGTTAGCTTTTGTTCAATTTTTGTTCACAATTTTTTTTTTTTCAATTTCTTTTATCTTCTGTTAATCATAATTGATAAGAGTTGACAATTTTTGGTGTGTTGTTTGTTTTCTTCTGTTTTTATTCACCAGAAAGAGCTTTAAGTTCTTAACATTACGTCAACCGTTGAAGAATTTTTGATATTAAAACCTCTCAAAATTTGTAATGTAATTCCTTTAAATTTCTGTCCCAATTTTCAGTCACTGAAATTCATCTTCTCCCTTTAAATTTTGATCAACTACTCCATGGGTTAACGATCGGATAGCTATAAGTTAATACAAGTAATTTCATAGCTTTTCTCTTTGTGATGTCATAAATTTAAATTTAAATGTGCATAATTTATTATGACAAGGCTTGATAATTCAAAATGCTGTAAAATATTAAAATTTGTAACCAATTTTGATAAAACTTGTTGCTATTTTTATTGTTTATAGCAAATATTCTTCCAATTATTCTCATTAAGCTTGTTGCAATATCTTTGAATATAACCTTTGGTTTCTTTGCAATTGCAGGAGCTGAGACGGCAGTATAGCGGCACAGCTCCTCTGGCAGACATAGAAAAGTTCTCCAAAGTTATGATGCAACTCAAGCAAGACAAGGAGAAGATGGAGAAGGAAATGAAAGTGGTAAATAGAAGAATGACATTCATTGCAATTTGGAAAAAAGAATTAAGTTTGTCAATGCTAGTGACCTCTGTGGTCTAGCGGTCATAGCATCAGCTTGGCAAGCTGAAGGCCTGGGTTTGATTCCTGGTGGGGCTACAATCACCAGTGGTCCACAACTGGTTTATCAAATAACTGTGGACATCTCTATATAACCTTAGCTGTTGACAAGGGGATGTAATATACTTTATTTACTTACCTACCTACATGTCGATGCTAATCTTACCTATTCTTTCCTTATACATATATATATATAAATATGTGCTTTTTCTTGGGAAATAATATCTTAGCTCAACATTCTGCTTGAACATGTACATACTCCATGTTTTAATTGATGTTTCAAACTGTTCAAAATGTTTGTGACCACTTTCTTTTCTGGTTAATAGATTCGTCATGAGCGTGAGGAAGTCAGCACGCAGCTCATGGAGATTGAGCTCAAACACCGTGGTCTTCAAGAATTGATTCAGACTCTGAAGGACGGCCGAGGAGCAACAAAGGTGGCGGAGTGGCACGCTAAGATGCAGGAGGTCAGACTGCAGGACCTGAAGTTGAACAGGCAAATCAGCAGGCTACAGCAACAGGTAACACTCTTAATAAAACAGTTTTGCAATAAGAAAATGTTATTGAGCATCTTCGGTAACTATCTGAAACAGCAGATGCTGTTGTGGAATTCCTGCCACATACATGGCAGGATAGCATGGTGGCCTTAATGTAAAGATTAAAACTCATATTGCAAGTGTACTTTGTTTGATTTCTGAAGATGAACAGGCAAATCAGCAGCAACAGGTAAACAAATGCATTCTTCATAAAACAGTTTTAAGTTTCAAAGATTTCACAAGTGTGTAGAAAAGTGACCCAGTGCAGTGTACAGTGTGATGCCATACTTGCACATCAAAGACATTTTTTATGTATTCCAAAATTAATTACCTTTTTTCTAATGGACACTTTTTTTGTTTAATTATTAATATGAAATTTACAGGAAGATGTTTTACGTATCTGCTCATGTACCTTACCCTCTAAATAAAAGGAATAGGATTTTGTTTTTGGATATATGTATGTATAGAAATACATAAACAATTATCTGGGATCTGTAACTAAGCCTGCTCGGTCTACTGGTTTCGTGAAACTGCGGTTTCGGTCTGATTCATGTTTTATATATTTCTTTAAACGAAAACTGGAGGTACTGAAAAAAACAAATCACTGTAAAAAAATTCAAAAGATGGTAAAAATCAGTTTTATTTCAATAAAAAGAAAGTTCATGCTTTGTGTAAAATGTATTTTGAAGTATTTTTGATATATTGTGAAAATATGTGATATTTATGCAGATTAGATTATTAATATGAATGAGAAATGAGAAAGTTTGGAAATCAATGCATATTGAAATCAATGCAAATTGAAATCATCACTACGAATAGAAATCGTGTGATCAAATAAATATACGTGGCCTGTCGACACAGCCTTTTCTATAACTTTTTTTACATCACTGGGTTTGGGACATCGGGACCTGTTTAATGCCTTTTGGACCTAGACTGACAAATTGGTAAAATCGGCATCATTTCAGGGGCAAATGGGGTAATAAAATCACTTTACATGCAAGCAACATTCAAGTTTATTAATACATTTTATTTATCAATGCCTCCGTTATCATTTTCAATATTATTTACAGAAAATACTGTGATACAAACATCTGTAGCTGCTATCATATAACAGTGCATGCAATGCACTTTATGTTCAGAACTTGTTTACATTACAAGTGAAAAACCGGTTTTTGTTTTGGAAACCGACCGGTTTCACGTCGGGGCAAAACCGTGCAAGCTTATCTGTAACTATGACATCACGCTGTATACTGTAGTGGTCATTTGAAGTATAATATAATAAACAAAATAAAATTTCAAGATGGCTTTTACACACCAATTTGTTTCTTTAATAGTCCTCTACCATATAATTAAAAACGAAAATTGACATGAATATTTCTTTTAATGCTGAAACAGCATATGCTGATGTGGAATTGCACCCATATCCATGGAAGAGAAGAGCAGGGGCTCGGTGATAGAGAGTCAAGAGCAGGGGCACGGTGATAGACAGTCAAGAGCAGGGGCTCGGTGATAGACAGTCAAGAGCAGAGGCTCGGTGATAGAGAGTCGAGAGCAGCGGCTCGGTGATAGAGAGTCAAGAGCAGGGGCTCGGTGATAGAGAGTCAAGAGCAGGGGCTCGGTGATAGAGAGTCAAGAGCAGGGGCTCGGTGATAGAGAGTCAAGAGCAGGGGCTCGGTGATAGAGAGTCAAGAGTAGGGGCACGGTGATAGAGAGTCAAGAGCAGGAGCTCGGTGATAGAGAGTCAAGAGCAGGTGCTCGGTGATAGAGAGTCAAGAGCAGGGGCTAGGTGATAGAGAGTCAAGAGCAGGGGCTCGGTGATAGAGAGTCAATAGCAGGGGCTCGGTGATAGAGTCAAGAGCAGGTGCATGGTGATAAAGAGTCAAGAGCAGGGGCTTGGTGATAGAGAGTCAAGAGCAGGGGCACGGTGATAGAGAGTCAAGAGCAGGAGCTCGGTGATAGAGAGTCAAGAGCAGGTGCTCGGTGATAGAGAGTCAAGAGCAGGGGCTAGGTGATAGAGAGTCAAGAGCAGGGGCTCGGTGATAGAGAGTCAATAGCAGGGGCTCGGTGATAGAGTCAAGAGCAGGTGCATGGTGATAAAGAGTCAAGAGCAGGGGCTTGGTGATAGAGAGTCAAGAGCAGGGGCTCGGTGATAGAGAGTCAAGAGCAGGGGCTCGGTGATAGAGAGTCAAGAGCAGGGGCTCGGTGATAGAGAGTCAAGAGCAGGGGCTCGGTGATAGAGAGTCAAGAGCAGGGGCTCGGTGATAGAGAGTCAAGAGCAGGGGCTCGGTGATAGAGAGTCAAGAGCAGGGGCTCGGTGATAGAGAGTCAAGAGCAGGGGCTCGGTGATAGAGAGTCAAGAGCAGGGGCTTGGTGATAGAGACTTAAGAGCAGGGGCTCGGTGATAGAGAGTCAAGAGCAGGGGCTCGGTGATAGAGAGTCAAGAGCAGGGGCTCGGTGATAGAGAGTCAATAGCAGGGGCTCGGTGATAGAGTCAAGAGCAGGTGCTCGGTGATAAAGAGTCAAGAGCAGGGGCTCGGTGATAGAGAGTCAAGAGCAGGGGCTCGGTGATAGAGAGTCAAGAGCAGGGGCTCGGTGATAGAGAGTCAAGAGCAGGGGCTCGGTGATAGAGAGTCAAGAGCAGGGCTCGGTGATAGAGAGTCAAGAGCAGGGGCTCGGTGATAGAGAGTCAAGAGCAGGGGCTCGGTGATAGAGAGTCAAGAGCAGGGGCTCGGTGATAGAGAGTCAAGAGCAGGGGCTCGGTGATAGAGAGTCAAGAGCAGGGGCTTGGTGATAGAGACTTAAGAGCAGGGGCTCGGTGATAGAGAGTCAAGAGCAGGGGCTCGGTGATAAAGAGTCAAGCTCGTATCCTGAGGGAAATTTTGTAATGTTTTAATGAAATCAATTATAATTGTATAACTCAAGAAAATCTTCACGATAAAGGTTTTTAATCTGAAATTTTTCTCTTTACATTTTTCATTCAGTGAGATATTCTCTTGTCTTGCAGGTGAAGTACTATGAGAACATCGTGTCCACTCATGAGAACACCATAGTTGACCTGGAGAAGGAGAACGTCCACATCAACCGGTCAGCGGAGGAAAGGCAGCTGCTGTGGGAGCAGCGAGAGACGGAGCTGGAGAGAATGATTGACAACCTTGAGAGACAGCAGAAACAAGTGGCTAATGCTGCACAGAAGGTACAGCAGCAATTAATCTTCTAGTATAATGCGACGTAATTTTTCATATGAAAGGTCTTCGAATGTATAGAGGCAATATCAAATAAACCTCTTAAAATTCTATATCAAACCATGGAAATAGCAAAATTCCTAATCAAAAATGGTTTAACATTGATCATTTTACACTGGTTTGAAATTAGCGGTGTCAATAAGAAAATTTGTATGCACATTTGTGGTGTATTAAGACTTCCTTGGTATTTTCTTTTGTAAATTTTTTTTATTTTAAATGTCTGGTAATTCTTTGAAGTGGTGTCGCAATTTCTGGACCACTTCAACTTTTGTCTTCTGCATCACACCTTCTCTCCCACCTGACCTTTTGGAAAAGTGGCCAATGGTTGGGTAAACTTCACCGTCCTTCAAAGGGGACATAAAGCAGTCAGTCCTGATTGTTGGAGGTTCATCACCGTGCCTTGTTCTTTGGACAATTCTCGAATAGAGCAGGGTGCTAACCCGGTGTTAATCCACTTACCGTCCTAGCAAATTCCTTAGGTCCACTCAAAGGTGATGTATGTTTGCTTTCCCTGGCATGTGCTTAAAAGTGTAAACTAAACTCACAAAAGTCTTTATCATACACCCACAATTTCCAATGGAAATTGACTTTTCTACTGTTTTTGGTTACTTGCGTCAGCAAAGGAACCTATGTATTCAACTTGGCGTGTGTGTGTGTGTCTGTGACACTTGCTTAGGTACGCTCTAACTCAAGATAGGAAAATAGGTATGGAGTCACATTTGGTAGGTAGGTCCGCCATATTGTGAAGATGTGCCCTATTGTTTTTGGTGCCCGTAGGGGTCACCTGGGGTCAGATATCGGCCAAAAATGGAAAAACTTTTAGTGACAATAACTCATAGTGCCAAGATTCTGTACATTTGATATTTTGGGACAAGTTGTGTATGGAGTAGGGGAATATTTTCATACAAAACGGCCATGTGATTGAAGGTCAAGGTTAGGGTCAAAAACAATTTTTTGTCAAAGTGCATGGAAATTTTTTAGTGACAATAACTCTTAGTGCCAAGATTCTGTACATTTGATATTTTGGGACAAGTTGTGTATGGAGTAGGGGAATATTTTCATACAAAACGGCCATGTGATTGAAGGTCAAGGTCAGGGTCAAAAACAATTTTTTGTCAAAGTGCATAATATTGAATTTGGACTTGGACATTGGACTATGGACATTGGACTCGAATTTGACAATGATAATAACTTTTAGTGCCAAGATTCTGTACATTTGATATTTGAGACAAGTTGTGTATAGAGTAGGGGAATATTTTTTAACAAAACGGTCATGTGATTGAAGGTCAAGGTCAGTGTCAAAAACAATAATAAAATAATGAAAATAAGCTTGACGCCAAATAGTTATTAATTTGAAGAACAAATGATATAATTTATTTTTATGATTTACTTGAATTAAGTTTACTTATTTCCATTAAACACAGTTTTTGATAAGAATACATGGAATGGTATAAATAGAAGTCCAGAGTCCATGCCATGATACCCTAAGAGCTGTTGAAAGACTAGTGTGGTTTCACATCAGCAAGGCCAGGAACTATCATTCTATTTTGCTATTACATAATACACTTTTTATAACATTGACCTCACTCTGTCTCATTGTGAAGTTACATTTAAAGTGTTATGGATATCTTTGTGAGGTGGTATGAATGATGCATTCCAGTGGGTTGTATTATTGGTTTATATATATTCTTAAGAATAGAATTTCTGTCTAGCAGACCCCATCAGTGTGATATAGTAAAAATACAAATTCCTGAAGTGTGATTAAATCTTGAATGCCACTGACATACTACAATCCAGGGTTTAATACTAAATGCACAAAGTATAAAGACCAATGAGCCTAAAAGCTATTTCAGTTTTGATGGCTGCTTATCAGGACTTGCCTTTTTGTTTTTGGAATCATAGTGTCAAGTTACATTTGATTCGAGGTCAAAAGGTCAATAGTCAAATCTGTAAAATTATGCTTATTTTGGGAGAAAAATGGCTATAACAACAAGTTAATAATTTTTTGGTATGTGATAGACCTTGATGAGCTGCAAAGAATGAGCCATTTCCCCACTTAAATAGCATGCCTGGTTCTGGAGTTACGGATGACCTCCATCTGCCCCAAAATTTCATTCTGTAGCAAGGAACTATAGTGCACTTGGGCTCTTGTTAGTGGTTGAGTTTTAGAAATTTAAAGAAGTAAATAAAGATTTATATCTGTCTGTCATGAATTAATTTAGCATGAATTAAATATTGATGGAAATGTGATCATGCCGGTTTCTACCAGTTTCTTGTTATGCGTGCCAATCTAATCCTTCAGTTATGATGAAATCATAGCTTAAAAACTGAAAGTGCTATTTCAAAATTTGAAAAAACTAATCTACTCAGATTTTAATACTAGAAAATAGAAAGGTAGAAAAGTAGAAGTTACTACATTGCTTTAATTGTATGCAGGTAAGAGGAGGACCTGAAGATATGACAATTTTTTCTTTTTCTTGGACGAGTAGTATATTTCATTGGGAGCTATCTAGTTTTTATATTAGCTTCAATAGTCATATGTGCTCTCTTAATACAGCTGTGAATGGATTTCTTAAAGGTACATGTAACTTGTCAAGTATGTTTGCATTTTTCTATTTTCTATAACTAATATCAAACTTCAAAAATTATGTAAAATATTTCTTTCTAGTTTGAAGAGGCTACTGGGTCATTGCCGGATCCCAGTTTATCAGTTGCTGGTCAACTGGAACATTCAATCCGAATGATAAAAATCCATGTCAAGACTATCCTAGACACAAGGGCTGAAAATAAAGTATTACAGAAGGTAAGCAGTTTCTTTTATCTTCCTAAATAGACAATGAAATTCAATATCAATTTCTGAAACATTTTTTCAAGTTATCTCCAATGTACAATAAGTGTGATATTATAAACAAACACTAAAAACAGATTTGATAGGAAGTGTCAATTACATATACATATTACATTCGGTTATATGGGATGGCTTGGGAGATGGCCCAAGAAACTCCCACAAACGTGACATCTGCCATTAAAAAGAAGAAAAATCCAAATGAATGCAAAACAAAATGAATGCAAAACAATATGAATGCAAAACAATATGAATGGAATAAATTTACACAGCCGAGGCAAAGACCATCCTCCTTGCCCTCAACTTTATTGAGTACTCTCTGCTCAACCACTTTGCCATTTTCTCTGACTCCAAGGCTGTTCTTACTTCTTTACTCAATCTTAAATGGGATAACTTCACATCCCACCTCCTCCTGCGAAAACTCCTTTCGCCCACCCTCTGCAGGAAAAGTATTCTTTTCTTCTGGATACCCAGCCATGTTGGCAATGATAGGGCTGATGCAGCCACTCAGCTTGCCCTCAACTCCCCACCCCTTTTCCTAAATCCCTTTCTGACATCAAACCGCTTATCGATTTTCTTGTTTGTGATCGCTGGCAAACCTCATGGGACTCCCAAATTGATAACAAACTCCACGTCATCCGACCCACCATTCCAATCAAACCCACCTTCAACAACCTTTCATGTCAACAACATTTATATTACCAGTCTTAGAATAGGGCACACCCACCTCACTCACTCACTCTCAACTCCTTATTGTTCCCCCAACCCCTCTGCAACAATTGCCATTGCACCCTCACAGTCCATCACGTTCTCCTTGCTTGCCCCCTGTACAACCTTCCCAGAGCTTCCCTTGCTCCCCACAACTTAATTGCTGAGTTCTTCCAGAAAAACCCTCCGGATAAAATTATCTCCTTCCTTCATCATGCTTCCCTCTACAAGCATGTTTAATTCTCCTCTTCCACCCCCTCTCTCTACTTTTTTTTTTCTTTCACCCATGCACCTCTTCTCTCGATCCCAGCTTTCTAACTTTTTGTTCTTGTATTTCTCTCATTCTCCCCCTGTTTCCTTTCCTTCCTACCTCTAGAATGATCTGACCTCTCAGGAACAATTTGACTCTTGTTGTTGTGGTGCCGTTAAGCCCTCATCAACAAACACAATTGAGACAAAAATAAGTGAAGAATTACTGTTGCTTAGAAAGGAGATCATCATTAAGATGGGATTTAAAGCCATTTACAGAGTGAATATGCTAGATTTGGGGATCTTGAAATTGTTTAGCATTTTGGTGAAGTTGTATGAAATTCTCAAGATGAGTGACCCGATCACATTGTGATCTGTAAGACTGGATGGGGAAAGTGGGATGAAGGAAATTCTACGATTTCCCTGTACGATGTATTAAAGCAGAATCATTATTTTTGTTCATGAACTCACAAACTCTTGAAATGCGATTGATCATTGATTGTTAGTGATTTATTTCATTCACCAGAATCTTGACGATACAGAGAACAGATTAAAAGAGGTGGAAAACAACTTGCTCACCAGAGACAAGGTTATTAACGAATTGAGACTCCGCCTTCCTGCATCATCAGACAGGGATGAAGTCATCAAGGATGGTATGTCTGAAGGAGTCGCATTCAAGGAAATTGAAGGGGATTGTGAGCATAAGCAGGCACTGAAGATTGCTCAGACTCAGATTGAGGGATTGCAGGTGAGAGACATGTTTGGTAATTGGTAGAGCTGTGCACTGATTTTTGTTAACTTGTACATACAAAAACATGTGACCGTTTAATGATTACCTATGTAACTTAGTACCATAACTTGTTTAATCAACCCAGTATTATGCTGTACTCATGACATAGGCCCTTGCTAGTACAGCAAAGGCATTGAAGTGAACAATTATATTCTTCTAAACCAATTTCAAAAGAATAAACCAGACATACAGTGGTTTATTCTTTGTAATATTTAGCATAAATATTGAATTTGGTCATATTTGATAGAATGCCTATAAATTTGAAAAAATGTACCGTGATAGCAAGACCATAGATAATGTACCATGATAGCAAGGCCATAGATAATGTTCCGTGATAGCAAGGGCATAGATAATGTACCGTGATAGCAAGGTCATAGATAATGTACCGTGATAGCAAGGGCATAGATAATGTACCGTGATAGCAAGGCCATAGATAATGTACAATGATAGCAAGGCCATAGATAATGTACCGTGATAGCAAGGCCATAGATAATGTACCGTGATAGCAAGGGCATAGATAATGTACCCGTGATAGCAAGGGCATAGATAATATACCATGATAGCAAGGCCATAGATAATGTACCCGTGATAGCAAGGGCATAGATAATGTACCCGTGATAGCAAGGCCATAGATAATGTACCGTGATAGCAAGGCCATAGATAATGTACCGTGATAGCAAGGGCATAGATAATGTACCATGATAGCAAGGCCATAGATAATGTACCGTGATAGCAAGGGCATAGATAATGTACCATGATAGCAAGGCCATAGATAATGTACCGTGATAGCAAGACCATAGATAATGTACGGTGATATCAAGGGCATAGATAATGTACCCGTGATAGCAAGGGCATAGATAATGTACTGTGATAGCAAGGCCATAGATAATGTACCGTGATAGCAAGGCCATAGATAATGTACCGTGATAGCAAGGGCATAGATAATGTACCGTGATAGCAAGGGCATAGATAATGTACCATGATAGCAAGGCCATAGATAATGTACAATGGTAGCAAGGCCATAGATAATGTACCGTGATAGCAAGGCTATAGATAATGTACCGTGATAGCAAGATCATAGATAATGTACCGTGATAGCAAGGCCATAGATTTAGAGGAAGGGGATGAAAATAGCCTTCATTTTTTTTTGGTGATAGATAGCTAAGTGTGGTCTTGGAGCACAATTTATTACCTGAATATAAATACGTTTTTTATTGTGTTTGTGTTGTTATAGAGTCGCCTTCAACAGAAGGAGGAAACCTTGCATAAGTACATAGACCTACTGAACACATCCAGACAGGTTTGAAACATTTTTTAATCCTTTTCCTCAAATATTAAAAAATGTATTGTCTGTATGTGATTTCTATGTATTAGGTATTTTGGTTGTTTCTGATCATTAGTATTCCTTTCTCACATAAGACGATAGGATATTATGAGAAAAGTAACATGGTTAATTTATTTTAGCTTTTACATTACAGGAAAAAATGTCTGTGGAATGCTACCCTCTGCTACCATCAAAACTGTATTGATTGAGTTGTTTAGAATACAAAGAAAATATTTCAAAGCAAAGGTTTACTATTCACATGCACCCATTGCCATGGCAACATTGTATCTCATCAAAACATGGCAGTGAATTATAAAACTGCTGTTACAAATAAGTTTTCCGTCACCACTATACCGATCTTTCTCTTGCAACCTGTTGTGTTTTTTTACACATATTAGGTCACATTCCCTTAATGTACACTATTTGTTTCTGGAATCTATTTTGAATTACTTTCTCTTTGGTACTATATGACCTTTCCTGTTGATGTACTGACAATTCTCATCCATCAGTCAACCATCTTGAACAATATTTCCATTGAAATATATATATATATATATATATAAATATATATATATATATATATATATATATATATATATATATATATATATATATATGTATATATATATATATATATATATATATATATATATATATATATATATAGATATGGTGACCTTGTAAAACCTTTGTTGTTTATATCTATTTCATTATTCGTTGAAGTAATGCAACAAATTCCGATTAGAATATGTTGAGTCTTTAATCAAATTCAACCAGGAATTAAATAATAGAATTTACTTCCATGCTATGAATATGCAATCTGGTCTCTTGACCTGATTCTAATGCACTTTTAACCGACCTAAAAAACTTAGTTACCTACCCAGCCCTGACCTCCAGTTTACCTCTCTAATCCCTCACTTTTCTTCAGTGTGTTGAAGACTCAACACGGCTGGGAACTGGTCCGGCATTTCAACTCGAATTTCACATTTTTCTGTACCACTTTCTCCTAGCATCTCCAAGCGTGAAGGTTTCCCGCTGGTTTGACTCTTTTTACAAGTTTTGCTAGTCATCTGAGCTTAAGATGAGGTGGCCTTAGGCCCGGGGAAAAATTGCCGTCCGACTTGCAGGACTTCTCCATACAGTTTACACTAGTGATGGATAGAACTATCCATTTTCTTCGCCCCTGTACAAAACGGACTCTGGAATTTGGTGTTTTTCACTGCTATGGCGAGAAGCTTTATGCTGCAGAGCAACTTTTGGGCCAGGTTCTTTTACTCGGGTAGAGTTTATTTAACCTTAGGCCCAACGCCCACCAGGAGGAGAGCTTAATGTTATATGGTACGTATATGTTACATGTTAGGATACCTCCAACACAGACTCTCCTATGCATTAGGCCACCTACTTCGATTGTTGTCGGCACATGCGCAAGAGTCCGTATTACCACAGGATGACTGCTGAGTCTGCTGCAACACTTTCCAAGGAGTTACAGTTTGTACAAGAGGACATTATTTATTTTACATTACTATGTATAAGTTTTTAATTTAAGTGCTCGTAATACCAGGGATGCAGGAGGGACCCTGGTGTAGTCCCCCTTGGCCCCCTTTTCGAAAGAATTCACCTTTTTATTTCCTCTCCACAGACACTAAGGAGTAATGGCTAGTGTTTTCCTATGCCCCTCCCGCGATATCAAAAATTAAGCTCTTTTGCATATTTCTAGGGTTTACAACATAACTCAGATTAAAGTTATCTGAGCACTTTTTGGTGTTCTAAATTGTTGTGGCTTGTCTCGTACTAGAGTTTGTTGACTTCTGGGGCCCTGCCTTGCCCACATAAGTTGTCTACTTTGCGTCCCCCTTAGGGGAGTTTGACGTAAGTTGTGTAGTCTAACGACGGTACATACATATAACCACATATAATACTAATAGGTAACGGCTCTCGATCTGAGCTGTTGCTCTATAAGTAGTGGTGAGTATTACTTTTAATACCGTTGTGGGCCACGGTTCCAAGCTGGGACTAAACGGACCATAAGTAGTGGCATTTTAAGTAGTCACAAGGGACCAACGGCTCTCAGTTTGAGCTGTAGAGTTACACCCAGGGTTTTTTACGGCCCTGTATTAAGACTTTCACGTGTCCATATGGATCCATAACACTGCCCTACGGATCCATACGGCTCCATGACACGGCTTTATGAGTCCATACAGCTCCATTGAATGGGTCCACACGGCTCCATAGCATGGCTCTATGGTTGCATACAGCTCCATTAAACGGCTCCATACTGGTCCATACGGCTCTATATCATGGCTTTAAGGCTCCATAAAACGGTCCCGTACTGGTCCATACAGCTCCATAGCACGGCTTTACGGGTCCCTACGGTTCCATTGAACAGCTCCATTCATACGGCTCCATTATACAACTTTACAGCTTCATAGAACTGGTCCATACGGCTCAATTGAACAGATTCACAGGTCCAAATGGCTCCATAGAACGGCTCCATAGAACAGATCCATAGAACGGATCGATACGGCTCTATAATACATATTGTTATTCTAACAGGGACATTTACTGAGTGCGGTAGTCCTACACACGTAGCCACTTGCTTTGTAGCTTCGTGGTGAAGAGAAGTTAACAAAGTTAACGGCTCGTATACCATACGTGACACGTTAACAATAGCATAAATTAACAGCATTAGTAACACAGGCTAATTTTTCTCACGCAAGTAAATGCTTTCTAAACAGCTCCACCTGTGGTGACTGTTAGAGACAATGTCACATGCAGTCTACATCATATGTTAATGTTTTCACAAAATAATTACAGAGGTCATGGACACCGCTGACAGGTTGTCAGGGGATATACACAGCACATGCTATGCATACAGATTATGCTGCAGCTGCAGCAAGCCCCTGTACACTATGCAGTGACTGGGATCAGGCGGCTTGGAGGAAGCATAGAGTGTTCCGAGATCAGCACTTTCAGAAAGTGGCTGAGAGGGCAGAGACTGTCCTCATCTTCTCCCCCTCCCACATCCACTTAAACCAAGGCCACCTACAGAGGGGCTGGACTAAATCTTACAGAATCATCTGCCGGCCGACGTCCACACAGAGGTCCATCCTTCGCCGGTTGGCTTGTCAGATCTGATTGACGCGACAGTCCATCAGCTGGCCCGAACCTCCACAAAGGTGGCCATGGAGCAGCGTGTGTTCACCCCTTCCTTGGCCTTTCGGATGCCATGCAGGCTACCTTTGGTGGTTGCCATTGGAAGGCCTGGACCTCTTTGCAGGTCACTTCTGGCACGCACAGTACTGCCAAGTGAAGGGGTCCATGCCGCTCGAGGGCATGCTCAAGGGCAGCGTTAAGACCCGATACAGCTTCTTCCACCCGCCCGAACTCCACACCTCTGACCAGGAAGGTGCACGTGGTAACCGACGGTCAATACTCCTTCAACTCTGCACGCAGAGCGGGAAACTCTTCTTTACGTGGCTGAGGAAGAGGCAAGGGCACCCCATTGACAGCATGTCAAGTCCCGGGCATCTGGAGAAATTCTCAAAGGAATGGGACAAAGTCCCTTCAGACAGGTGGGTGCTCCGGACCATCCGGGATGGTTACCGGATTGAATTAAGGTTTTTCACCCAAGCTCCACTCCTCGGCTGGACAGCCATGCCAACTTATTAGGATGGAGATCAGGGAGCTGCTGTTGAAAGACGCTTTTGTTGCGATCCCAAATCCACTCGGTAATTTCGTGATGTCCACGTTTTTCCTGGCCCCCAAAAAAGGGAACAAGTGGCATCAAATCATCAACCTAAGACCACTCAACAATTGGTTCTTCTGTTGAAATTCAAGATGAAGACATTACACTCCATTCTTTCTCAGTTGACAGGAGGCCTTTGCGCTACTTCCGTCAACCTGGCAGATGCGCATTTGCATGTGCCTATGCCCGTGCCTATGCGTTCCAATTCTAGAGAGTCACATACACTTTCAAGGCACATTACCCTTCGGTCTGTCGACCGCCTTCAGGGTATTCACGCGGTTAGCAAGGGTTCTCACGGCCTTTCTGCGGAAGCAAGGCATAAGAATCTTGATGTACCTGGACAATTGGCTCATCATCGCAGAAGACGCAGCCACAGTCGCAAAACACACAGACGTAGTCATAACTTTTGGACAGGTTCTAAATAGAGGGGGGTATGCCTTTATTTATATATCAAATGAAATGAAATTTCAAGCGCTTTCGAACTGCGGGTCAACGAAGCACGTGTGATGTACAGTTTAGGTACTGTACATGATTTTTTGAACAAAAAATTGTGTCAAAAATAACAGAAATTCATGAAATTTTGAAGAAAGTTCTCCAAAACAAAAGATTGCATGTAGGGATAATAAAAATTATACCAGAAACCAATACTATCATGTCTTAGGACTTGCGTATTTGATTTTGAAGCAAAAATGTGATCTTGAAGTTATTGTAAGATTTAAAAGAGAAAAAAAAAATTTGTAAATTGTTTAGCAATTTATGAGTTTTACCCTTTTTCGATGTACTTTTTCTAAAGATTATGTAAAATGACCCCTATGAAAAAGCTTCATTTTGTGAAAGAAATATGCGAGTACTTTAAAATGATACCAAGATTACTCCTATAGGCCTGTGGTAAAGTCCCGATTTCATTTTTAGAAAAAGGGGGTTTGAAAACGGCGATAGTATCGCCGTGTGGTAGAGTAAGGGTGAAGCATACACAATCCTTACGCGGCGATGTAAAAGCTCTTTTCATGTGTTTACAAAAACTACACTGTCTCACGCGACACTATTTTGTGGTGGATTGATCATGTAATGTCATACGATCAATTGATGTTGTTCATAGAGCAACCGGTCAAGGCACACCAAGTGCGAGGCATAGCCACATCA
>JAIGNY010001793.1:507500-602500 GCA_020152595.1 Chiridota heheva | reverse complement strand
TGCTGGGGGACTATTAAACGAAGTAAAATACATTTTTGAAAAGTGCATTTCCAATCGGTCATCTCACAACCAACTGGGAATCAAAGGATTAATTATGTTGCAATTTCTAAATTTCAAACTATTTTGGCAAATCATTTATGGGGATTGAAGTTGTGGTGGAACTTGCCACATTTGCTAGCCATATTTTTTTTTCTCGTAAGGTTTAGATTGTCTTCACAAAAATTCTGGGCAACTTAAATTTGAGGTGGGCAAGTATATCTCAAAAGTAATGATGGGCGAGCAGAGATTAAATGGGGTCTGCAGGTGCACATGACAGTCTAGCAGTTATTAACCTCATGGCAATTCTGTATGTTAGCCTCCTATTTACATAGCTGTAGGAGGTTAATGTAAATGTATGGAAGTGAGCCAAAAATTGAACTCATTGCTATTATGTCTTTAACAACAATGGGGACGAAATAAGAACCAGAAGAACTTTTATGTCCAACTTTTCATCAGGTTTCTGTTGCTATTATATCCTTCCCTGGATGTGTAGTTTGTATGAAATGTACAATTAAATTGTGCAACATTACTATCAAAATTGAAAGAAGTATATTAAAGACAGTAACAATTGGGGTAGCGGTGTCACTTAATTATTTGTATGTCATGTCTACATGGAGACAAATATAGACTAAGATATATGATAGATGTTGTCTTCTTCTTTATCTGTAGACTATGTGGACACGCAACATAATATTCTCATTTGCTACATGGTGACCATGAAAACATTTATGTGCATTTGTCGTATGTGGATACCATAGAATTGTTATAGATTCTTTGTGCTTTATCTATCAGTTGGTAAATCTGTGTTGTTTTCTTATTTTTAGATTGGTTGAGGAGCAAAATCAGGAAAAAGCTAGATTGAATGAGGAAATCAGGAAACTTGAGGAAATTGTAGCTCAAAAAGAATCAGAGGTAATAATCTAAAACACTGCTCACACTGGGCTTGCTTTTCATGTCTGTGTGTATAAAAGGGAGAGGGGGGAGGGGAGTCATGTCAAAGAAATAAAAAAAGACCAACCTTGGGACTACAAAGATTCCCTCCTCACAAGAGTCACTAGAGACACAAATGAATGGAAATGCTCAAGTCTGGGGATCCTGCTCTGATTTGGGGTTTCAAATATTCAGGGATTAAAACCCTGATTCTCCCAAGTAATGACATCCCTAATGTACTGATGTAATATGTGCTTGTGTTTTGTTCTCTTTGACAGAGGTAAGCTCAGAGAACAGTTAATTCCTGAAGAAAGAGACTGTACTGCCTGAAGGCAAGGACATGCAGTTTCTCAAATGTCATGAATGACCCATTTACTTCAGAATCTGATTATATCCTCAATCATCAACAAACTAGCATTTGATAACCCAATTGGTGTCAAATTAGATTTGGGAAAACAGTGTATAGTGTAAATTTAGAATTGCACTAAATTGATATAGATGTTGTTATCTTATCCTGATCAACAGTCTACGCATACACAGATTTATGCTGTATGTTTGTTGTAAATGTCACAGAGCTAAAAAAAAAGAAAACTTAAAGATTTGTCAAAATTGAAGGAGTAAGAAATCAATAAGAATAGTTTGTTCACAAGAAAAGAATAGCATAGTTGTGTCTAAAATAAGAACATGTTTTACAGCATTATTGTACACAGGCAGGTAGTAACTGTACTGGTTTTAATGCCAGTTGCCTATTAACCTCAGTAAGTTGAAATGCTTGATTGTATTGTTTGTATTTAGATCCGTTCTCTTGAATCGGAAATTGCTATGCAGAAGGAAGCCAATGAAAGAGCGCCAACAACCACCATGAAAAATTTGGTGGAGAGATTGCGCAACGAAATAATGCTAAAAGAACAGCAACACAAGGTAATTTGTCTTCATCATTTTTGTGTATTTAGAGTATAAACAAATGATGAATGTGTCAAGAATTTGATTGAAATGGAAAATGCATTGGAAACATAAATGGTGCAAAATTCAACAAATAGCTTTTCTTGTCCAAAGAAAAAATGATTGAAATTCATATTTTGAAACTGATTCCAAGTTAGTAAACTTGTAGGTCTTACCCTGTTTGTCTGCTTTAAGGCACATAGGGCCCACTTCAACACAAATGACTGGGAGGATGTAGCTGGTGGCAGGTCTGAATGGCATGGTAGCACCAAGAAAGGTGTCAACACTTTTGAAGCTAATAGGGTAGAGCATCATGTTGTTTTAAGAGCACAGAGGAGAGAAAGGCAGTCAAGACCTGTAATAAATGAGGACTTCAAATGTCCAACATGCTGCTGCCTGTGTGGGTCAAGGATTGGTCTGGTCTGTTCAGTCACCGTAGAATTCACTGAATTATGACTTTCATTTTGTGTATTTACGCAGCTCAATCATCGTTACTCGATATATATATTATTATTATATATAAAAGAAAATGGATGCTGGCAATGTCAAAATCCAATGAAAAATATATGATAAATATATAAAAAAAAATTGGACTCCCTGGTCCTTCCTTTATCAAGTGCAAAGCAGCAAGTGAGAAATAACTAACCTAAAACTACTTAAAGAAATTGAAACTTGAGAGAAAAGCTATGTCCTTATTTAAACCATGTATGTGGAGCCAATTTTGAGGATAACTTGGGTTTCTGTGAGGATTATTATGTTCTTTGAGATTCCCTGATTATGGCAAACCCAAGGCAATCAATACTATGGGAAGGAAGATCAAAATGTTCACTTACTGGACAGCCAGCTCTTTGAGATGGATACTACTGCTTTTGTGATTATTAGACCGTGCACGAAAGGGGGTAGAGGTTTGACCTATGGCGGGTCAAGTATGATCAGCAGATCCTAACAGTAACGACAGTATTATTTCATTAATGAAGCTCGACATCTCATTATCAATCCTCCTGGATGTCCGATTGTTTCTGGAGCGGTACACTTACTGAATATGTTTCATCAAACGTGGAATAAGGAACTGCAGCCATTGCTTAAAACCATCTCTAGCTACATACAAGACACCACAGACTTTCTTAAGAAATTGGGTGATATTAAGAATATAACTGAAGACTTGATCTAGTGACATTGGATGCAAAGGGCATGTATTCCACATTCAGAAGGTATACATGATTGCAAAACCTTTCTTGACAGAAGACAACAACCCACAAATTTTAGTACAAATTAATCAATTTTATTTTGGAACCTAAAGTCTTTACCTTCAATCGAGAAGTTTATCTTCAATTAAGTGGCACAGCGATGGGGACAAAAATGGCCCCGTGCTATGCCAATATCTTCATGGCTGTGTTTGAAGAAATTCTTCCATCAGATTGTGCCTACAGGCCCCTGGCATGCTTTCATTACATAGACGATATTTTTCTGATATAAACACATGGAGCAGATTGCTTGGAAGAATTTATTAACAACTTAATGATCATCACCATAGCATTAAGTTCACATTTGATAGTTATAATATTAGCATAAATTTGCTTGATGTTACCATCCAACTGGCGAATGGGCAACTCTCACACGTAGATACACCAAACCTACATTCATACCTTGCGTACAACAGCTTTCATCACATTCACCTCAAAAACTCTATAATCTATAGCCAGCTTTTGAGATACAAACGTATCTGTTTAGACCACAGAGGCTTTACTGAAGATGCCAGTAACTTGTTTTGGTTACTTTATTTACAGACCTCCGTGGTGTAGTGGTTAGTGCTTTGTCCTCTCACCCGCACGTCCCAGGTTCAAATCCTGGTGGGTCTGCAACCAGTGAGTTCATAACTGGTTATCAAATGCCATGGCCGTCTTGATATAATGTCCAGCACTGGATGCTTTCACATTAAACCTTGCTATGCTATTTTACGTGGCTACCTTTTAAACAAATCTTAGCTTACTACCATCAAGTTTGCGCCTTGGATAGAAACACACTCCTCACTTACAAGACAAAAGCCTCAGTTACTCGCATTCCTATTATCACTAAAGATATCTCAGACTAGAGCCTCTTATCAAATCAATCAAAAATGATTACAGCTCTTTGCAAATGGATACCAATATCGGTGAGGTTTTTGAACAACCTCCCATCTATGCACGAAGACAACCACCTAACCTTTGTAGCAAACTGGTCCGTAGCTTCTGTTAGTCCACTCCAAACACTTGTTCTTGTCATGCCCCCTGTGGTAAAGCTAGATGTGTAGTATGTAAACACCAACACCGAAATTACGATCAACAACCAAACACTAAGACTTGGAAATTTTTGCAACTCAGCAAACGTGATCTACTTTCTATACTGCCAAAAAGGCTCACTACATAGGCGAAACAGGTGGTAAATTTAAGTATTGCTTTAACAACCATACACATTCCATCAGACATGACAAGGGAAGTCCTATACCATTACACTTCAACACACCTGGACACAACATCAATGACATCAAAATTGCTTTTTAAAAGAAATTTTAGGAATACAAAAGACAGAAGACTCGCAGAATTACAACACATTGTAAAATATAAAACCAAGACTCATGGTCTTAACAAAGACACGTTATTTCTGAGTAATTACACAGCATTCAAATAAACTACATGACATCACAATTGATTTTCAATGCCTTTTATTATTTTCTTCCCTCCCGTTCTGACCAGACTTTCATGCATTATTGTTTGTTACCTGTTCAGCACTTCTCCTATAGTACTTCCGCGATTTTTTTATTCTAGTTGCCACAGGTCTCTCAGCCCTTGGGTTTTCTTTCTATCATGACAAAAACGCTTCTGCCTCGACCTTGACCCTCCCTCCTCTCCCCGCAACCCACCTGCTACTTCCATTGATCATGCATTCTTCAGCCCCAGTCCCCAAAATTATAATAGTACAGTCCACTAATAAACAAGACAGTTTTAAAAAGATTTCCCCTTTTCTCATTCACAAAGTGCTCCAAGACCTTGATGGCACCTTCCCCAAGGTATCTACCCTCAGATCCGGCGATCTTCTGGTGCACTTGCACCACAGTCCTCACCACCAAAACCCTAGATACCGTATTGACGTTACAGTCAACCCCACTGTTCCAAACCACAGTCCCAGAGACACCTACCTGAAAACCCTAGCCAATACCAGTGATTGTCTTGTCCTCAAGAGAGACAGTGTCAAACACCCCAATACCATCTTCCTAACTTTTCCTACACCAACTCTCCTCCCACATACACTAATACCGCCTCCCCCCTAGTTAAACTGACCCACATACCCAAACCGACCTTACCTGGCTCTTCTTACCCAGTCCTAAGCCCATCACCATTGCCAACAACCCAACCACACCCATTACCCAAACCACCTCCACCACCACCACTTCTCTCCCTAACCTACCTTCCTCTAAGACTCCCGCTGTCCCCTGCCCCAACACCTCTAATGCCAACAAACTCAAGCCAACCTGGCTAACAATCATCAAACCAATCAACAAACAGCCCACCATCCAAACCCACACATATGACACGAAAGAGAACATGAATTGTTCGATTACCAAACATACTTCTCGTCCATCAAAAAGAAATGCTCCCAAGAAACGGGGACAGATCCAAAGAAAAATAAGCCAACTCAGACCCAACAGATCTTCCTCCAGATAACCCCCTGCCTCCTTATGGCATGCAACATAAACAAATACAATAACATTTACAACATTTTACAATGGAACATCAGGAGCCTTAAGGTCAATTATGAAGAAATTGACTTTACTGGCCACCACCTTCAACCGGTTGTATTCTGCCTACAAGAAACCTTCTTGAAAACCACTGACCATTATTCCCTCAACAACTTCACTTGCTATCACGAACATCAAGTGGATGCTGACAGGGCCTGTGGGGGAGTCTCCATTCTCATTAGACACGATATCCCACACAGCTCTGTTCATGTGAACACCGACCTTCAGGCCATCTGTATGTCTTCTCCCTCCACAAACACCTCCCCAACAAGGCCACCACTCCTACTCACCATCTTCAACCACATTTGATCCTCACACTCATTTCCCCCTATCTGGAGGACAGCTATTGTCAACCCCGTCCTTAAACCGGGGAAGGACAGTACCGACCCCTCCAGCTACCGCCCCATCGCCCTCACCTGCTGTCTCTGTAAAATTATGGAAAGGATCATTAATCCGAGGCTAAACTGGTTCCTTGAGACCAACAGAATCCTCTCCCCTCACCAAAGCAAAAGCGGCTTCCGGAAACATCGCAATACCCTAGACCAGTTAATTACGCTCGACACTGCTATCCGGGAATCCTTTTTTTTCGACCCCGAGAAAGCTTTTGACACTACTTGGAAATACAGCATTATCCGCAAACTCTACACCATCGGCCTCAGGGGCCATCTCCCCATCTTTATTCAAAACTTCCTCTCACCCAGAAAGTTCCAAGTTCATATTGCCCTAGACCAGTTAATTATGCTCGACACTGCTATCCGGGAATCCTTTTTTTGACCTCAAGAAAGCTTTCGACACTACTTGGAAATACAGCATTATCCGCAAACTTTACACCAAGTTCGTATTCGCCACACCCTCTCCAACACCTACCCCCAAGAAGAGGGAGTCCCTCAAGGCAGCATCCTCTCTCCCACTCTCTTCAACCTGAGCATTAATGACATCGGGGACAACCTTGGTCCCAACATCAAACGTACCTTCCACGTGGATGACTTCACCATCTTCTATTCCTCCCCTAGCTTTCCTCTTGTTGAAAATAGACTCCAATTCAGCCTCAACCAGCTGCAAGTCTGGTGCAACAATAACGGTTTTTAATTCTCTGAAGACAAGACAATCTGCATGCACTTCTGCCATTTCAACAACCTCCACCCTAAGCTGAACCTTGTGCTCAAGGGCAATCGCATCCCTAAAGTTGAACACACGAAGTTCCTGGGTTTAACACTAGACCCCAAGCTCTCCTACAAGCAACACATTACCAACCTGAAACTGAAATGCAACAGCTCCCTCAACATTCTCCGCCTCCTCTCCAACACCACTTGGGGTGCGAACCGCTATGCTTTCCTCAAAATCTTAAGGCAAGCTTGACTACGGCAATATTGTCTACTGTGTCGCTCACAACTTATACCTCAACCACATCAACACCATCTAAAATGAAGCCCTCAGGCTTTATTTAGGTGCCTACAGGACCTCCCCAATCACTAGCCTTAATGTTGGAGCCAACGAACCCCCCTTTCTACTTAGATGTAGAAAGCTTAGCCTCTCCTCTGCTTTTGGAGTCCTCACCAACACCCAGAACCCTGTTTACAACCTCATTAGGTACCCCAATTTCTCCACCCTCTTTGATAGGACTAAAACCTATCCCCTTTAGCTTATGCATTTAATCAGACCTCCATCTCGGCATCAACCCCGCCACTCTCAGCACCTTCTCCTGGCCCACTTTTCCTCCTTGGGCCACCCCCTCCCTTCTATCCACCTGAGCCTCTCCACTCATCACAAAACCCAAACCCACCCTAACCTCTTCATCAGTCTCCACAACCAAGTCAAAGACCAACTCTCTAACTACACCGCCATCTATACTGATGGCTCCAAGGAAGGCAACAAGACAGCTGCTGCTGCGGTCATCTAAGACATCACCCTCAGTAGCAGGCTTCCCGACTACTCGTCCATCTTTTTAGCCGAGGCAAAGGCCATCCTCCTGGCCCTCAACTTTATTGAGTACTCTCCGCTCAACCACTTTGCCGTCTTCTCTTACTCCGAAGCTGTCCTTACTTCTTTACTCAATCTTAAATGGGAAAACTTCACATCCCACCTCCTCCTCCGGAAATTCCTTTCACCCACCCTCTGCAGGAAAAGTATTCTTTTCTTCTGGATAACCAGCCATGTTGGCATCCCTGGCAATGATTGGGCTGATGCAGTCACTAAGCTTGCCCTCAAACTCCCCTCTACCCCATTTCCCAAAACCCTTTATGATATCAAACAACTTATCGCTTCCCTTGTTCGTGACCACTGGCAAAGCTCATGGGACTCCCAATTTGATAACAAACCCCACGTCATCCAGCCCACCATTCCGATCAAACCCACCATCAACAACCTCTCTTGTATTGACAACGTTCATATTGCCAGTCTTAGAATAGGTCACACCCACCTCACTCCCACCGCCTCTATATTGGCTCCCCCAACCCCTCTGCAACAATTGCTATTGCACCCTCACAGTCAATCACCTTCTCCTTGCTTGCTCCCTGTACAGCCTTCCCAGAGCTTCCTTGCTAGTACACAAAATACCACGCAGCACAGCACACACGCATTTACTTTCGGCACGCTGTTTGAGCATTTGCTTTTGTTGTAATTCTGAAGAACACAGGCATGTCCGATATATATATATATCTATATATATATATATATATATATATATATATATATATATGGCCCCCACACAAAGCTTCCAATCCTGTAGGTTGCGGCAATCTTAGTATCATTCCAAGTTCTCCACTTGGAATATTTATTTCTTTCCCCCTTTAAACTGTTCTCCTCCATGTCCTCAGTTACCATTAGGTGCCCGCCCATGTGAGAGCTGTCAGACAGTTGTTGTTCTGCGTAAGCATAATGAACAAAGTCCATTTCTTTTTCTGATATCATTGCAATTTTACTAATAATTTATGTATTTTTTTAATGTTTTTAGTCTCTGAGCCAAGCATTACTGAAGCTGAGAGGTGATATGGTGGATGCAGCCCAAGGCAATGTCAAGGCTCACGCAGAGGAACAAGAACAGCATATTAATGTCCAGAGGCTGGTGGAGAAAGAAACCAAGAGACTCAAGGTAATATGTGTTTGCTAGAAGATCTGTTTTTGATTGATTGGACAGGTTCAATCCTTGGTTGGATTGGGGTAAATATCATTACTTTTTTATTCCAATGCTAATAGCATAATGAACTTATGCAGTCATGCTGACGTGTGGGTGTATGTGTATGTGTTTATGTATGTGTGTATGTATGCGTGTCTGTGACAGCAAGCTCGTAAGCATGAAATCTCAAGAACCATACACTGAATTCATGTCATATGTGGTACACAGAAAGCCCTATTGAAACAAATTAGATACCTGATTGTTAAAATGTGCCCTATAGATATGCCCTGTAGATAAGCCCTATTATTTTTGGTGGTGATGTCATGCATATTTATATTTAATGTATATTTATATTTAATGTAAATATCTTGAAATATTATTTTTACAACCACATGTCTGCTTTGTATCATATTTGGTTTAGTTATGTTGTTAGCCAGTGTGTATGTGTTCATTGTATAAAGCAGTTGAATTTCATTAATATGCATAGTAGGCGGAGCTTAATATGTATGGTTTTGCTAAAAAGACATTGCAAACATGGTCTATCTCAAACAGAACAAACTGAACTCATATCATGTGTACACAAATAACCCATGGTCTGTAGATGTGTCCTATTGTTTTTGGTGGTGATGTCATGCATATTAATGAGAAGGCCGGGCTTAATGTAAAATTTTGAAATGCTGATATTTTAACAATCACATGTCTGTTTTGTTTCACAGTTTGTAGATTTATGATGTTAGCTAGTCTAAACTTGTTCATTTGTTTTTTTTTAAATTGAATTTTATTAATATGCATAGTGGGCGGGGCTTAATATATGATTTTGCTGAAAAGAGCTTGTAAACACGATATCTCAAGAACGATCATGTCATGTCAAATATTTGGTGATATGCAATGGCATAGCAGTTAATACAAAATCAATCAGCATAAAAAAAGCATCGGAACCACAGAATATTTTGGTTCTGATTCATTTTCATTCTTACTTTTACAATTGAAGGTGGCATGTTTAGCATATTTCTTTTTTGTATTTTCATAATTTTTGTTTGTTTTTTCATAATTTTTGTTTGTTTTTTCATATTATTTTTCTTCGTTTGAACATTATTTTTCTTCGTTGGACATATTTGTCTTTGTTTTAGCATATTTTGTATCTCTGATTTAACATACTTCCCTTTGTTTTTGTAGGGCCATGCAGACGAGCTTCAATCTAAGTTGGACAAAGCAAGGAGAGATATTAAGAAACACAAAGAAAATGTCAGCAGTCTCAATCATGAACTTGATATTCTCAGAAAGGTTTGTCACTGAAATTTTTGCAATCTAAGTGAAACAGCATTACTCTTTGTGAATTTGCCTTATTTTCTCTTCCATTTCTGTTCCAGTAATGAGGTACTTAATGTAATATGCTTTTAACAACACTTTATTTCTTAAAATAAACACTTTGATAAACAAAACCTTTTAATTGTAAAGGATTTTTATTGATCTTATTGTCCATTTTTATCTTCTTTTTTTGTTGACATTCCCTTACACTGTGCACTGGCCCAATATGAGCTGCATTGTTTTTCTTCACTTGTTAAGTGATTTTACCATCCAAATCGACTGAATCAAAAATGTTCATTATGATCACTTTCTGCAGGAGGTAGGACGGAAGACCAAGGAAAGAACAAGAGCTGAAGAAGAAAAGGATGAGATGGAGAAAAAGATTAAAGAATTATCCGCATCCACTGCAGGTCGTGAAGATTTGCAACAGGTTGGGTGGTCTTTTGTTTGTTGACATCAATTGTGCATAAGAGTCCTTTATAGAACCTAATAATCAAGCTGTATGCATGAGATTGGGGCAGGTGGTTGCAGTTTGTTTTGTATTGTAAAGTCCAAAGATGAGATTGGGGCAGTTGGTTGCAGTTTGTATTGTATTGTATTGTAAAGTCCAAAGATGAGATTGGGGCAGGTGGTTGCAATTTGTTTTATTAATTGTAAAGTCCAAAGATGAGATTGGGGCAGTTGGTTGCAGTTTGTTTTATTGATTGTAAAGTCCAAAGATGAGATTGGGGCAGGTGGTTGCAATTTGTTTTATTAATTGTAAAGTCCAAAGATGAGATTGGGGCAGTTGGTTGCAGTTTGTTTTATTGATTGTAAAGTTCAAAGATGAGATTGGGGCAGGGGGTTGCAGTTTGTTTTATTGATTGTAAAGTCCAAAGATGAGATTGGGGCAGTTGGTTGCAGTTTGTTTTATTGATTGTAAAGTCCAAAGATGAGATTGGGGCAGGGGGTTGCAGTTTGTTTTATTAATTGTAAAGTCCAAAGATGAGATTGGGGCAGTTGGTTGCAGTTTGTTTTATTGATTGTAAAGTCCAAAGATGAGATTGGGGCAGGGGGTTGCAGTTTGTTTTATTGATTGTAAAGTCCAAGGATGAGATTGGGGCAGTTGGTTGCAGTTTGTTTTATTGATTGTAAAGTCCAAAGATGAGATTGGGGCAGTTGGTTGCAGTTTGTTTTATTAATTGTAAAGTCCAAAGATGAGATTGGGGCAGTTGGTTGCAGTTTGTTTTATTGATTGTAAAGTCCAAAGATGAGATTGGGGCAGGGGGTTGCAGTTTGTTTTATTGATTGTAAAGTCCAAAGATGAGATTGGGGCAGGGGTTGCAGTTTGTTTTATTGATTGTAAAGTCCAAAGATGAGATTGGGGCAGGGGTTGCAGTTTGTTTTATTGATTGTAAAGTCCAAAGATGAGATTGGGGCAGTTGGTTGCAGTTTGTTTTATTGATTGTAAAGTCCAAAGATGAGATTGGGGCAGGGGTTGCAGTTTGTTTTATTGATTGTAAAGTCCAAAGATGAGATTGGGGCAGTTGGTTGCAGTTTGTTTTATTGATTGTAAAGTCCAAAGATGAGATTAGGGCAGGGGTTGCAGTTTGTTTTATTGATTGTAAAGTCCAAAGATGAGATTGGGGCAGGGGTTGCAGTTTGTTTTATTGATTGTAAAGTCCAAAGATGAGATTGGGGCAGGGGGTTGCAGTTTGTTTTATTGATTGTAAAGTCCAAAGATGAGATTGGGGCAGTTGGTTGCAGTTTGTTTTATTGATTGTAAAGTCCAAAGATGAGATTGGGGCAGTTGGTTGCAGTTTGTTTTATTGATTGTAAAGTCCAAAGATGAGATTGGGGCAGTTAGTTGCAGTTTGTTTTATTGATTGTAAAGTCCAAAGATGAGATTGGGGCAGGGGGTTGCAATTTGTTTTATTGATTGTAAAGTCCAAAGATGAGATTGGGGCAGGGGGTTGCAGTTTGTTTTATTGATTGTAAAGTCCAAAGATGAGATTGGGGCAGTTGGTTGCAGTTTGTTTTATTGATTGTAAAGTCCAAAGATGAGATTGGGGCAGGGGGTTGCAGTTTGTTTTATTGATTGTAAAGTCCAAAGATGAGATTGGGGCAGTTGGTTGCAGTTTGTTTTATTGATTGTAAAGTCCAAAGATGAGATTGGGGCAGTTGGTTGCAGTTTGTTTTATTAATTGTAAAGTCCAAAGATGAGATTGGGGCAGTTGGTTGCAGTTTGTTTATTGATTGTAAAGTCCAAAGATGAGATTGGGGCAGTTGGTTGCAGTTTGTTTATTGATTGTAAAGTCCAAAGATGAGATTGGGGCAGGGGGTTGCAGTTTGTTTTATTGATTGTAAAGTCCAAAGATGAGATTGGGGCAGTTGGTTGCAGTTTGTTTTATTGATTGTAAAGTCCAAAGATGAGATTGGGGCAGTTGGTTGCAGTTTGTTTTATTGATTGTAAAGTCCAAAGATGAGATTGGGGCAGTTGGTTGCAGTTTGTTTTATTGATTGTAAAGTCCAAAGATGAGATTGGGGCAGGGGGTTGCAGTTTGTTTTATTGATTGTAAAGTCCAAAGATGAGATTGGGGCAGGTGGTTGCAGTTTGTTTTATTAATTGTAAAGTCCAAAGATGAGATTGGGGCAGGGGGTTGCAGTTTGTTTTATTGATTGTAAAGTCCAAAGATGAGATTGGGGCAGGGGGTTGCAGTTTGTTTTATTGATTGTAAAGTCCAAGGATGAGATTGGGGCAGGGGGTTGCAGTTTGTTTTATTGATTGTAAAGTCAAAGGATGAGATTGGGGCAGGGGTTGCAGTTTGTTTTATTGATTGTAAAGTCAAAAGATGAGATTGGGGCAGGGGTTGCAGTTTGTTTTATTGATTGTAAAGTCCAAAGATGAGATTGGGGCAGGGGGTTGCAGTTTGTTTTATTGATTGTAAAGTCCAAAGATGAGATTGGGGCAGGGGGTTGCAGTTTGTTTTATTAATTGTAAAGTCCAAGGATGAGATTGGGGCAGTTGGTTGCAGTTTGTTTTATTGATTGTAAAGTCCAAAGATGAGATTGGGGCAGTTGGTTGCAGTTTGTTTTATTGATTGTAAAGTCCAAAGATGAGATTGGGGCAGGGGGTTGCAGTTTGTTTTATTGATTGTAAAGTCCAAAGATGAGATTGGGGCAGGGGGTTGCAGTTTGTTTTATTGATTGTAAAGTCCAAAGATGAGATTGGGGCAGGGGGTTGCAGTTTGTTTTATTGATTGTAAAGTCCAAAGATGAGATTGGGGCAGTTGGTTGCAGTTTGTTTTATTGATTGTAAAGTCCAAAGATGAGATTGGGGCAGGGGTTGCAGTTTGTTTTATTAATTGTAAAGTCCAAAGATGTAACGTTTACTTAAAGGAGAGAGGGAATGTTTTCACCCTTTTGGTCTTGTCATTTTTCTGAGGGTTTTCATAGGGAAAACTATTTTGCAACATTCGTGGCAATTAAAATTGCAAAAACAAAATAAAAATAATCAAATGCAGTTTTATTTAAACCATGTAAAACTTTGTACAATGCACAAAAGTGAGACTTATTATAGGGAGATGGAAAGTTTGAAACCTTTTAGGTGTTGTCAATATTTGGAGGGCTTTGACAGGGAATACTCTATTTTATAATTTTCCAACTTTCAAGGAACTTGAAACTGAAAAAAACAAAATCAATTTTCATCATTTCTATTTAAACTTTGTACTACATGGGTTAAAGAAAAACAGATAGTTATTAAACGATCTTGCAAAAATTGCAATAATATACACACTTACCACTTGTAAGTGTCATAAAAGAATATAACCTCTGTGTAATTACTCATAGGATGATTTCATGTAGAATAAGTCAAACCAATTTCTGACAACTATGAATGATGTAAATACCCCAAACTCAAAATGACTTCTGTTATGTTATGCTTATTATTAGAAATTCTGAAACTGATATTTTGATTATTTCTGAAGAAGAAATGTTGCATGAAACACAAGGTCAATTATTTTCATTTTTTACATAGATACCTGAAAGAGATGTGCCGGAAGTTTCATTCTTGCAAGAAAAAGTTAGGGATTTGGAGACAAAGCTGAAGGAAGCTAGAAAGATGGAGGGAAAAGAGGAGACGGATCCAAAGAAAGCTCAGGTACGTTTTTGAAATTTAAGATCTTCCTACTGTTGTAGCATTGTTACAATTAATGATTAAGCATGGATTCAAATGAAAAAAATTTATTTGTTTAGGCATGATGTAAGTCCTTCATGATAAGAAATATCCTACAATCCCAGATGGGTAGTGTAAACCTTGTCAGATGGGTAGTGTAAACCTTGTCAGATGTGTTGGGTAAATCTTGTCAGATGGGTAGTGTAAACTTGTCAGATGGGTAGGGTAAACCTTGTCAGATGGGTAGTGTAAACCTTGTCAGATGGGTCGGGTAAACCTTGTCAGATGGGTAGGGTTAACCTTGTCAGATGTGTTGGGTAAATATTGTCAGATGGGTAGGGTAAATCTTGTCAGATGGGTAGGGTAAACTTGTCAGATGGGTAGGGTAAACCTTGTCAGATGGGTAGTGTAAACCTTGTCAGATGGGTAGTGTAAACCTTGTCAGATGGGTAGGGTAAAACTTGTCAGATGTGTTGGGTAAATCTTGTCAGATGGGTAGGGTAAACTTGTCAGATGGGTAGGGTAAACCTTGTCGGATGGGTAGTGTAAATCTTGTCCGATGGTAGGGTAAACCTTGTCGGATGGTAGGGTAAACCTTGTCGGATGGGTAGTGTAAACCTTGTCGGATGGGTAGTATAAACCTTGTTGGATGGGTAGTGTAAACCTTTTTGGATGGGTAGTGTAAACTTTGTCTGATGAGTAATGTAAACTTGTTGGATGGTAGGGTAAACCTTGTCCGATGGGTAGTGAAAACCTTGCCAGGTGGATAGTGTAAACCTTGTGCAGGTTGTTTCAATTTTTCTAAGGGTTTAGAGGGTGGCTTGATGGGTGCTTTATTAAGCTCTGGTGTTTTGTCTATAAAGCTATATATGTGTGTATGTCTTAAATTGGGATGTTTATTTGTTAGTGTTCTATTATTAATATTGTTTTTCTGCTGTATTATCTGTGATACATTAAATGTTTCAATGTGCGATGGGGAGGAAGGGGGGGATGTGTGTTTTAGGGACAAGAAGTATATACTAAGTGAGTTTTGATATAATATTTTCTTTTTCATGTATTACTTTTAAACGCATCTTGGGCTAGAAAAGTGTTCTACAGATTTGGCTTCAGTCTCTGCCACTCTTATGTATAAATCTATGTTTTAATGTAAATGCAATGTTTTCTGATATGTGCCGTATTATCATATTGATGATTGGAAATAAATAAATAACAGAATAAATAACTAAATAAATAAATAACTAAATAAATAAGTAAGCAAACAAACAAACAAATAACTAAGTACTTGACACTTTTTCCTCCCCCTTATACCCCTGTTCAATTTTTCAGATATGTTACCAAAACCTTTTCTTTCTTTTCGCCAACCAACATTGAAACAGAATGGAAGAAGAAAAAGTGGCAAGACTTTTGTCCCTGATTGTAGCCAGATACAATAATTATGAGATACGGTTAAATTATATTAAATCAAGAGAGTTGAAAATTTTCTCAAAATTACTGTAGTTTAAAATGGAAGATCTGTTTCAAACATCCTTTTTCAGCTCCTTCTTAAGAGAACGCCATCAGTCATTTTGTACAGCGGAAAATTAAAAAAATCTTTTCTGACTAAAATACTAAAACACATGCAGTACCCATTTTGGAAACATGCCTTCCCCACCCCACCCAATATCTTTCAGTTTTATCTGTTATGTGCAGTCAAAGAAGCTTTAAATGGAACAGTGATCAATAACTGCAGTATTTTATTTCAGTGTTTTATGTGTCAATCTTTGCATGCTGCCAGCTTATGGTATAGTCACAGCCATCATTTTTCCTTCTTTCAAAAATGAAATTTTTGTATAATGAAAGTTTGATGCTTGCTATTCCTTGTAGTCAACTATTGAAGTAGCACGATGGGAAGAGAGCAAGAAGTGGGAGAAGAAAGTAGAGAATTTGAAATCCAAATTGAAGGATAAAGAGAAGGAGATGGAACAACTGCAGAAAGCCAACAAGATGATGCGTGATGCTCAGAATAGGTGAGACATGGGTCCTGATGGAATCAGTCATTGATGTAGAGGGATGTAAATCTTTACATTAAACCTTTTTCTGGAATGGTACTTTGGTGTGTCTTAAGTGCTGGATATCATTATTATTATTATTAGTAGTAGTAGTACTACTACTACTACTACTGCTACTGCTGCTGCTGCTGCTGCTGCTGCTGCTGCTGCTGCTGCTGCTGCTGCTGCTACTACTACTATTATTATTGCTGCAGCTGCTGCTACTACTACTACTACTACTACTACTACTACTACTACTACTACTACTACTACTACCACCACCACCACCACCACCACCACCACCACCACCACCACCACCACTACTATTATTATTATTATTATTTGCACACCATTAAACTTTGTGTCTAGAACTGATGATGTCAATAGAACTGAAATCATTTATTAGAATATAGGTATAAGGTATCTTGTTTTATTGAGGCTCTGGCTATCATAACCTTCAACTAGTTCAACCTTCAGCTGGCTGTACCAAGACACTCTATTTTAAGCCCTCATTGTCTCTTATCTCACCATAGGTGTCTTCTTCTATTGAGGCCTGGCTATCATAACCTCCAACTAGTTCAACCTTCAGCTGGCTGTACCAAGACACTCTATTCTAACCCCTCATAGTCTCTTATCTCACCATATGTTCAACTCAGTCTTGTTCTCTCATCTTCCTGTCCATCTGAAAACCAGCCCTAAATCTCCTTCCCTCTTATCATAGGATTTCATCCTACCACCCATTGAATAAAAACTCACAATGATTTGTCCCTGTGAGACAGAGGACAAACTTGCTGATTGCTTTCAGTTTTCGATTGATGCTTAAATTGATTTTTATTTTTACTTTTTTCCCCTTCTGCTCTTGTCTTTGTTTGTGATAGGTCAGAAAGAATAAAGTCAGGTGCAACAAGATCTGCTACAGCTCCATACCAATCAGAGATTGATCTACTCAAGCATAAGAACAAGAATCTGGAGGAGGAGGTAAGAAAAGATGGCAAAACTTTTCTGGTTTATTTCCTACCGGAAGAAATATGAAATTAGTATAATAGTTATTGTATTAATAAAACATCATGTGTAGATAATCAAAATGTTATGAAATGCTATGTTACATATTATGTTATAGGGACTTCATGATTGCCAGTTTTTAAGTCTCCTCAACCTTTCTTTTGATTTACTTTGTAAATAAACACACTTATATTATCTACCAGTGGTTAAACAAATATTGTATTGAATTTTAACTGAATTTGTTGTTAATAAAGTGCAGAATCTTAAGTAGATAAGTCTGTTCAATTTGATTAGATGTTGACATGCTAACGTGCCATCAATCATTCTGTCAAAATAGCATTATTTTTTTCATAGATTTCTTGCTAAGCTAAAGTTGTGTGCGATAATTAATCAAAAAAGTTTTAAACATCTTTGACTTGCATTTCATTTGCAAGAGTTTGATTGATATTGAAATATAATACACTTGTAACATATTTGTAGTGATCTTTGTGCTTGCAAAATCAAAATGCTTTCTTAGTTTATCTTAAGATTGAGTATTTCTTTGTTATGTTATGCTAGATATTGTCCCTTAGAGATCAACAAAGTTTGGTCAAGACATGGTCACACATGAGCTGGAGAACAAAACAGGTTCCTGACCGATAAACTGGCCAGCCTGCAAAAACAACTTTTGAAAAGGAGATGGTTTCTTCTCAGGTCAGTAAAGTTGAAACTATCAAATTTTGGCTTGCGACAACTTTTACACAGGAAATCTCATCTCAAGAAATTGTTTAATCAGATTCATTTTAGTGATGCTACTTTTCAGCTTGTCAGTATTTAAGGAGTAGGTAGCTCAGTTGGTAGAGTGCATGACTGAGATGCTTGAGGCACCGGCTTCAAGCCTCGGTCAGGTCTAACCCATTTTTTCACATCTATGCAGACAGATACTGATGGCTCTAAGGAAGGCGACAAGATCGCTGCTGCTGTGTCGTCATTCAAGACATCACCCTCAGTAGCAGACTTCCTGACTACTCCTCCATCGTCCCGGCCGAGGCCAAGGCCATCCTACTTGCCCTCAACTTTATTGAGTACTCCCTGTTCAGCCACTTTGCCATCTTCTCCGACTCTAAAGCTGTCCTTACTTCTTTACTCAATCTTTAATGGGATAACCCCACATCCCACCTCCTCCTCCATTAACTCCTTTTGCCCACCATCTGCAGGAAAAGTTTTCTTCTGAATACCCAGCTATGTTGGCATCCCTGGCAATGGCAGGGCTGATTCCGCCACTAAGCTTGCCCTCAACCTCCCCTACCTCATTTCCAAAAACCCTTTCTGACATCAAACTGCTTATCGCTTCCCTTCTTCGTGACCCTGGCAAACTTCATGGAACTCCCAAATTTATAACAAACTCCATGTCATCCAGCCCACCATTACGATCAAACCCACCATCCACAACCTCTCCCGTGTCGACAGTGTTCACATTACCCGCCTTAAAATAGGTCACACCCACCTCACTCACTCCCACCTCCTTATTGGCTCCCCCCAACCCCACTGCAACACTTACCATTGCACCCTCACAGTCCATCACGTTCTCCTTGCTTGCCCCCTGTACAACCTTCCCTTGCTCCCCACAACTCAATTGCTGAGCTCTTCCAAAAAAAACCTCCGGATAAAATTATCTCCTTCCTTCATCATGCTTTCCTCTACAATTATATTTAGTCCTCCTCTCACACCACCCTCTCTCTACTTTGTTTTTTCACCCATGCACCTCCTCTCTCGATCCCAGCTTTCTGGCTTTTAGTTCTTGTGTTTCTCTCAATCTCCCCATTTTCTTTCCTTCCTACCTTTGGAATGATCTAACCTCTCAGGCACAATTTGACCCTCACTGTCGTGGTGCCGTTAAGCCTCATCAAACAAACAAACAAGCAGACAGATATGCTGAACATTAAAGCGGAAGTACGTCATTTGCTGCTCTTACTCCCCATTTAGCTGTTGAGAGAAGTGGCAATGGTTGAATGGCGTTTGCGGTCCTTCGGAGGGGACGTTAAGCTATCGGTCCCAATGGTAGGATTATCACACCCTGCTTGTTTATCTGAACACTATTCGAGAAGAGAAGTGTGAAAATGCGGCTTTTATTCACTTCCAGTCCTGGCCCAGTCAAGCCCAAGATTATTTTCTGTGCTCGAATTGTCCCGCAGCCAGAGAACTTATTCAGTGGCTAATCGGGTCCTGCGCTTTGAGGCCCTGGCAAAAGATGCTATATAAATCACAAATATTATTATATTATTATTTGTGTAAATATTTCGACCAATCAGAAATGATGGACTGTATTTTATATTTATCTCAACTTTAACCTGATGATTAAACTTTAAATTTTGATGAATTTTTTTTGCACCTGATGTGTAAAAATTCACTGTTGTTTGACTGAGTCTGAGTTTGAGGCACTTTTTTAGATTTTGAAACATACTGTAATATGCAGGAACTTGTGACCACTCCTTTTTGGATTGGATTTTCATGGAAAAGATTTAATTTACTTTATTTAAACATGAATGCTACAGCCAGTTGCTTTTGGTTGAATGTAGATATAAATCATGTGTAATACTGCTCTTAGAATCAAATATTTATTTTGAAATTGAAGATTTTCCAAGAAGTTAAGTGAAAGATCTTTAATCTTGTGTTTACCTAGGTAACACCATCACAGTATTGGGCATCTCTTTACACTGTTATGTATTATTTGTCATTACATGTCGCACCTGGTTTTTGGTTATGATTTATTATGATTTTAATTACTTAATTGATTTTAATTAGACTTAATGTTGCTTTCTGTGACCAGGCAGTGCATGTATGTTTTAGCTCATATCTTAAGACATATATTTTAACATATTTCATTTAGGTGGCCACCTCTTTGACTTCTGCACAACCTCATCCTCTGTCCGACTCGAAGGGATCCAATCAAAATGACCTCCAGAAGCAAATTCTGGAACTTTCTCAAGAGAACCTAGAGCTAAGGTTTGAGGCAGAACAAGCCAAGCAAGACGTCCCGAGGCTGAAGAATAGAGTGGAAGACCTCCAGAAATACAACGAGGCACTCAAGGCCGACTTGGAGAGGGCCAAGAAGAAGATCAAAAGTGGCAGCGCTTCTTCTGCTCAAGGAAAGAAGGTCAGGGATTATATCTTTATCTGGGCTTTTCTTTGATATTTTGTTTTATGTGAAATGTGTGAACTGAAGATTGAGAAAGTTTCTCTAAGGAGCAGCTTTTTACTTGTGCTACTGAATGCCAGTTGAAGGCAGAAAGTATCAAACTATTTGCTTGTACACTGTACATCATTGTTTGTTTCTAGTTAGAGCAGGGGAATAAAGATGGAGTAAAAGTGAGACTATCATTTTGCGTCAAGAGATCCTGGTGAATTATAACATAAGCTGGCTGCCGAAATTACCACTTATAGTTACTGAAGGTTTAAATGTTTAAGGTTTAAAAAACCCTTTCTCCTAAAAAATGAATGCTTTGTAAGCTCTGTTGGATGAACTTGTTCATCACCGGAGTTGGCACATTATTTTCCTTTTCAGGGCTCTAGTGGCAAAAGTGTGCCTGAGCTTGAAAGAACAATTGGGCTGATGAAGAAGGTGGTGGAAAGAGTCCAAGAAGAGAACGACCGTCTGAAGAGGGCACCAGGTGTCACCACACAGACTGAAATACATTCCTTGAGAGATGAAAATAAAACATTGAAGGTAAGGTATCAACGTGATGGTAACAATGTTTATGGTAACAATGTTTATGGTAACAATGTTTATGGTAACAATGTTTATGGTAACAATGTTTATGGTAACAATTGTTTAGGTCATTCCTAGTCTAGGATGATTGAAATTATTGAATTATGTTTTTACACAAATTGTTTTTTTAATCAATTCCTGCAATTTCTGAATTGATTAGAACTAAATGTTATTGGTGAGCAGTATTATGCCAACCTTTGCTTGCTTCGTTGACTATTTTTGTGTTAGGTTACCATTTATTTTGTAATCTTATCTCGTTACAGAATTGGTTATTGAGTTGGTTTAATTAAGATTGTGATCCTAAGCAATTAAGCATCAATTGCCAATGATTAATGTTGATTTGAACATTCATATCACTGCAGAATAAAAACTTGAGCATGATGACAGCTGGGTTGGCCTATGCATGATGACCGCCGGGTCGGCCTACGTGTGATGACTGCCGGGTCGGCCTACACGTGATGACCGCCGGGTCGGCCCATTTGTGATGACCGCCGGGTCGGCCTACGCGTGATGACCGCGGGGTCGGCCTACGCGTGATGACCGCCGGGTCGGCGTACGCGTGATGACCGCCAGGTCGTCCTACGCGTGATGACCGCCGGGTCGGCGTACGCGTGATGACCGCCAGGTCGTCCTACGCGTGATGACCGCCGGGTCGGCGTACGCGTGATGACCGCCGGGTCGGCCTACGCGTGATGACTGCCGGGTCGGCCTACGCGTGATGACCCCCGGGTCGGCCTACGCGTTATGACCGCCGGGTCGGCCTACGCATGATGACTGCCGGGTCGGCCTACCCGTGATGACCGCCGGGTCGGCCTACTTGTGATAACCGCCGGGTCGGCCTACTCATGATGACCGCCGGGTCGGCCTATGCGTGATGACCGCCGGGTCAACCTATGCGTGATGATCGCTGGGTCGGCCTACGCGTGATGATCGCCAGGCCGGCCTACGCATGATGACCACCAGGTGGGCATAGGCATGATGACCACCGGGTCAGTGTTTATATGTGTATGTTTGTCCAAACATTTATTAAACAACTTTTTTCCAAGAGATTACACAAACTTAAAAACTTCCTGTTTCTGAGATTCTAAATTTTCTCTTTTTAGGCTGAACTGGACAAAATAAAGTTGCAGTATGGGGGCCAACTGAGCTTGAGGTATGAGAGCACCCAAAAAGGTATCACTAAGATGGTGTCTGAGAATGATCGTCTGAGGCAGGAGTTACACCGAGAGGTTGAGTCAGCCGAGAGACACAGAATGAATCTTGCCAAGGTCTCCAAGGAGAAACAAAGACTGGAGAGACACTTGGAGGAGGTATGTTGTAGCTTTGGAAAATCCCTTAGCTCTGGAAAGGCCCCTATCCACTCTGCCGTATGGTGGATATGCCTTCCCTATCCACTCTGCCCTATAATGGATATGCATTACTCACGTTTCAGTTATACTGTGACTTCTGGCCTCAATAAAATCTGGCAAAACTGGTTGGAAGCAGGTGCTAAGCTTTGTTCACTTTACAATAATACAGCAAGTTAATCGTCTGGCCTTTTACCAGCACTGTTTAATCATACTCTCTCAGCCATGCTGGCTATAAACAAAGCTATTTGCTGTAATACCACACTTCCACAAATAAACTATCATTTCCTACTCACCAAGGAGTTAGAACTCACACCAGTGAGTTCAAAGTTTGTGTAAGTACTGTCATAATGATCCAGGAGGCCTATTCAAAACTTGCCCAGAAACCGCTCAGCACAGAAACCACAATTTACCTACCAATTATCATCCTACCTAAATAGTTGTTTGCGCAACATCCCTTAAAGGGATTTCAGCATAAGCGATGACTAGCTCTAAGACCCAGGTTCTCGCCAGGATACGTTTGTATTTTTTTTATCATATCCTAAGCTTTTTTTGGTTATTTTGCTGTGTTGTAATGTTTGCTGTAAATAGATTGATATGTTAATGCAATAACAGTGCATACTTATTGGTGCGTATTTTTAACGTATTTCGCATTCCAAAATTCACTAAAAATGTTTCAAATACTCAAGATTTTGCTGGGCACAATCTGAATGAATGTAGCATATATAATAACATTGGCTCGGAAAATACCACCAAATATTCATCTCCGATTGAAAGAAAACTATGTTTTCATTGGCTGGAGCTTTAAAATACCTTCTGGTACATGTGCCAATTGAGCTTAATATCCCGTTTGGGATTTCTCCCAATGTGTAGTCTAATTGAGGGTACAGCACTTGTATTTGATTGCACTTGTATTTGATAGCTCGTTTGGGCTATCACTTGGGTTTAAAAACTATTTAAAGCTCAAGAATGGCTAAAATAGCCTGAATGGGCTATTTAAACCACATAGCGCAATTGAGTATAAAATCACCAAAGTGTAAATAACTCACTGGTGAAAAGCACCTTTTAAATCACACACATGACCTAGCACAAAACACACAACTCACAAGAAGTTTTTGTTTGTGTGCAGATGATATAAGACTGCATGTCCTGTAATAACTGATGCATTAAATCACCATTATAGATTAGTTCAGGGGTCAAGTAAGTCCATCAGGGATACTGATATAACAGTATCCCTGCTTATATCAAAGAGGACTTGTTTTAGTTATAATTTGTTATAATGACTGCCACTTGGAAGTGTATTTGTGAGATGCTATTATTGATTAACTGTGATTCATTAATTGCGATATTTGCTCAGATTGGCTAATATATTAGCAAATATGAGAAAAATATGCCATAGTTAAAATCCTGCCTTGTTGCAAGGATGTAAAATCTATTTTGATTTTATAGAGAAGTATTTTGCTGTTGGTATGTCTGTTTATGATTTCTATTTCACTTAGAATAAAATTTGCATCATATTGCTGTTAAGGCTTAAGTTTTTTAGGCTTACTTAAAAAAACAGTTTTCACATGTTCAAATAATACTAAAGCTCCCTAATGCAGTGGGGCAACTAGGAGTCCTGGGGGCCCGTAGGGATTTTGCCCCATACAGCTATGTCGGAACCATGGCGGCAAGTGGAGGGATCATTGCCCCTGGCCTTAAAGTAAGGGGCAGAAGGTGCTGTTTTGAATTTGTGCGGATGGGACAGGAGGTGCAGTTGAAAGTCAAGGGTGAACAGTTAGATCCGCCCTTTTGCCTTTTGAAACTTATTTGAAGTTATTTTAGGTCATTCTTGAAGCTTGAAAACAAATAGAAGTCCACTCACTCATAAGTACTACATAATACATAGAGGTTGTCACATACATTTAGTATTCATTTGACATAATTAAAGCATAACATTTTACCAGTGGCATCGACACCGAGGGCCGTGGTAGGAGAAGGCACGTCCCCAATAATTTTTCTAAGCAGCAATTTTCAAAAGAAGCCTTTTACCTATTCTCCCGATGGGTAATTTTCAACATTGGTCCTGGCTTCCGAATCTTTGAACCCATAGAATGAATTTGCCTACCGAATGTGGGAGAATATCATAAGTGTCTGTGTGTTAAGAAGAGGGGGAAGGGGGATCATGCTAAGATACATCACATCACCTTAGAAAAGTACCTATTTGGACAAAAAGTGAGGGTGGGGAAATGCTCCCCCCAAATCCTGCCTATGCTCAAACCATATGTGCAGGAACCATGGGGCAGGGGCACATTTCCTCCACAATTTTGAAAACTGACAAGAGTGCCGTTTAAAAAAAAAATGAAAATTGCCCCTCGATTACTTTCAAAAGAGCACCCATAAACTTGTTCTGCTCCCTCCCCCTTGCTCTGAAATTCTTCCAACACCCCTGGCGCTTTGGGTCCCATAACAAAGATATTGCGGTGTCATTGATCAGGGCTAGACCCAAATCGATTTTGCTCGGAGCCTGTAAGGTTTACTCACCTTTCCGGGCATTCCCAACCTTTTGTCGTGCCACTGCTAATCAAGCTTGTATTCCTATGTAACAACCTAACCTACCCAATGTAACACACCACCAACAAAGCAGTCTTATACTTACCCCAAAACATATACTGAGCTACACTACATCATTTATGTTCTAGCATCACAATGATATTAAAGCTGCCCCAGCTTGCACTTCCCCCAAAATAAACATCAAACATGTACTTCTTATCTAACAAACCAAGCCTACAACCCATCACCAAAATACAGGCTTGTAATCACCCCAATATATATGTTGAGCTACTACAGAACATAATTGATGTTCTAGTTATTCTTGTCTTAATATTCATTCAGATACTAATTAAAGAAAACTATTAGTGAATTAAATGTTTGGCTTAGCCTATGAAATAAGATCTCCAAACAACAATTCACTGAAATTGCTGTGTAAAGCCAGCAATTAGTGTGCTCACAATCACTGTGGTTAATCAAGCATTGGGGTTAACTAAAGAGTCCAGGAGAGTGCACTTAATAGTGGAGATAGCGGTTTGAAGTATGATCTCCCAGCTTGTTCCCTTTGCAACTCAGGACTTGTGGTAGAAAGTAATAGGCCAGCTAGATAGTCAGATCTCCCATTTAAGGCATGTGAAGGACACCACGCACTGCTTATCCATGTTGATTCCATTGTTTATATAATGTACAGTAATTCATGCATTCAAAAAGTTATTTTTCAATAAAATTGTTCTGTGGGAAGTACTCTATTAAAAATTAAGTGGTATTATGGAAGTGACTAGCATATACATGTATGGATATAACCTGGATGGAGATCATCATTTGTCCTAATTTTGGTTTTTGTAGCATGCTACAAGAAGTATGCCTGTGGACTGCACAGATGGTAAACAGCAAAAACAGTTTTGAAATAAACAAGAATTGTACAAGTGGGTGTGGGCAGGTGTGGATTTCATTTCTTGAGTGGCATATTTCAAAAACATGTTCATTTCCTCCATGTGGTGAAAAACAATACAGTTGAAAATGTAAAGGTTGAATGTTGATGAAGCAGTATGAAAATACAAAATAAACAGAACCAATATCACTTATTGAAACAAATATAAAGAAAAAATGAATCTCTTATGGTATTTTGGAAGAATAGTTCTTAACTGATGTTTTAGTATGTGATGCAAAGCTTTTCTTTTTCACTTTGATGTTCTACCTCCCACTCCTGCAAAAGGTTATTGAGAAAAAAGAGATCGATGAAGCTAGAGGGTCAAGACTGGAGTCAACTGACCCCAAGAGTTGGAAGTCAATTGTGATGAACAGAATGTATGAGGAGAAGATGAAAGGCATGGAGGAAGACCTTGATAAAAAGGTAAATATGAGTCCAACTGACTTCAGAAAAACAAAGGGGCTTTAATGCTGTACAATTCAGATTGACTTCAAAGAGATTTGAAGAACTTTCTTTGTCACTTAAAGGCCTCTAATATAACCTATTTGTAGGGCCTGGATCCTCATATAAAAATGTTGTTTATCAGGGGAGTGGCTTCTTATTTATGCCCATCACCCCCTGTCCATCCACCCAATATCATTCCAGGTCTGTCAGGACTTATGTGTATTTGCCAGGATGTCGCATCACCAGGAGTTTCTTGGGGGCCCTGGAGGTTCCATTTTCGTAATACTCATTGAGGATTTTCTCATAGTATGCCCAATCCACCCCCATTGTTTCCTGCGGATCTTACACTCTGCTTGCATTTGGTTGGTCAGCTGCCAAGGGTTAATGTTGCTTTCTGGCCAGTGGATCCTAAGGATTCTTCTTAAGCAGTTGTTGATGAATGTTTGTATTTTCTTTGTGGTTGCTTTAGATGACCTTCATGTCTCGGCTCTGTATAATGGAACCGATTTGATGTTAGAATTAAACAATCTGATGTTAATGTATTGTGATGACTCTTTGGAACTCCAAATATTCTGAAATTATATAAGTGCTGCTCTGGCCTTGCTGATTCTGGCTTTGACATCGGCGTCTGTGCTACTACTGCTGTCAATAATGCTGTGTAGGTATGTGAAGGTCTCAACTTCCTCGAGCACATTTCCCTCTCGTATGACAGGTTTGTTGCTCACAGCATTGAACTTGAGGATTTGGTCTTTCCCTTGTGGACGTTGAGACCAACTGTTGGTGTCGTTTTCACCAGCTCTGACATTTTGTCTTGTGTTTGTTTATGAGTGTGAGACAACAATACTAAATCGTCTGCGAAATCCAGGTTGTCGAGCTGAGTCCAGAGGGACTTCTTGCCTTAAGATTTTTCATTAATCAGCATTTATAACACTCAATCTTGGTTTTACATCTTGATTTTGAACAGATTTTGTTTCGATCCTATTCAACTTTCTATTGTTTTGTAACGGCCTGCCTTTATGATTCAGATCTTCAAAGTGTTATGTTTTTCTTCATGCTGCCTCCAATTAGGTGGATTTATTTTCACTTTCTCTGGGAAAGAGTGTGTCATTAACCTTTACTTTTTGCAAGCTCAGAAAATGATTTAACATTAATTGTAATATTAATGTTATACAGAGAGTAAATCAGTGTTCAGTGTTTTTTCTTCCTGTCTTAAAAAGATGATTATCTTACCATCACTTTCACTCCCATAGCAAGACTTTTTAACATTGGTTGGATTGCTTTCTGTTATTCAGTTGTGTTCATTATAAGAAAATCTTATCTAAAAGATGACCAAAGCAATTGCCATACTATGCATTTAATCTTACCAGAAAGATGACTAAATCAATTGCCATACTATGCATTTAATCTTACCTGAAAGATGACCAAAGCAATTGCCATACTATGCATTTAATCTTACCTGAAAGATGACCAAAGCAATTGCCATACTATGCATTTAATCTTACCTGAAAGATGACCAAAGCAATTGCCATACTATGCATTTAATCTTACCTGAAAGATGACCAAATCAATTGCCATACTATGCATTTAATCTGACCTGAAAGATGACCAAATCAATTGCCATACTATGCATTTAATCTTACCTGAAAGATGACCAAAGCAATTGCCATACTATGCATTTAATCTTACCTGAAAGATGACCGAATCAATTGCCATACTATGCATTTAATCTTACCTGAAAGATGACCAAATCAATTGCCATACTATGCATTTAATCTTACCTGAAAGATGACCAAATCAATTGCCATACTATGCATTTAATCTTACCTGAAAGATGACCAAAGAAATTGCCATACTATGCATTTAATAAAACATACATTTTGATTTGTTATGTTTGCATATATCTTATTTGAGAAAGGAGGAAATGCGGGAACAATTTAAACGCAGGTTAAGCTGTCAGTTTGATTGATATCACCCAATTCCTCTCAGGCTTCTGATTTATGTCGCCAGTCAATCAATCATCATCATCATGTGATTTGAACACTGAAGCATTTTGTAAAATGCTACTTCCTCATTTTCACTTTATAAAGAATTAGTTTTGTGTATTTTAAACATGTGAATGTGTTTATTAAAAAAAATTGTTATCAATTTGTATACATATATATTTTTGTAAGATTTGGATATTTTCATGTCTTTTTGTTACATGTGGTTATTGTTGTATCTTTTTGTTATATGTGGTTATCTTGATATATTTTTGTTATATGTGGATATCTTTATATCTTTTGTTATATGTGGTTATCTTCATATCTTTTTGTTATATGTGGTTATCTTTACATCTTTTTGTTATATGTGGTTTATCTTTGTATTTTATGTGGTTGTTATCTTTATATCTTTTTGTTATATGTGGATATCTTTATTTCTCGTTAAATGTGGATATCTTTATATCTTTTTGTTATATGTGGTTATCTTTGTATCTTTTTGTTATATGTGGTTATCTTTTGTTATTGTTGTTATCTTTATATCTTTTTGTTATATGTGGTTATCTTAATATCTTTTGTTATATGTGGTTTTCTTTATATCTTTTTGTTATCTTTATGTAATATGAGGTTTTTTGTTTGTTCATAGAATTCATCCTTACAAGACATGAAGCAACTTTTACGGGATTCAGCACAAAGAGAGCAAGAACTACTGCGTGAAATATCTGATCTGAAAGAAAAAGTCACCATTTTGCAAAAATTCCCGACTGACATCACCTCAGATACGGATCTCATTCAGGAACTTCAGCTTGCAAGGTTCATATTGATGTTTTAATTAATTTATCACAGAAGTTTTTAGATTTAATGTGTTCTGAACATTTTGACGAAAAGGCTATTGTGTTACAATGCTTTGTGTTACTAAATATAAACATGCTTTAAGTCGTGACATTTAGAAGTGTTTCAAACACTCTTTTTGCAGTTGGCCTTTATTTGTTCAGGTATGTTTTAATTGGTGGCTTCTACCATTTTAGTATTTGTTCATTTTAAAGCAACATTGCCAAAGATGAAATTTAAGGATGACAAATTGTTACTGTTATATGTTTGGAATCAAGTGTTCACAAATATTTGTTACCATGATGGCCAACAATTATCACTATATGTATTGTTTAGCTTGAAAGCTTGAATTGTTCTAAACTAATTGACAGCTATTGTTTAACTAGCTATCAATTTTCAGTCATTTTATGCCTTATCATTATACTATTTTATAATTCCTGGGGCCTTTGTTTAAATTTTCAGTATTTTAGATAGTTGAACAAATGGTATCAGTACTTTTAGTACAATTGTAGAAAAGTAATACATATAACATTATTGTTATTAGTTCATATTCCCAAAGTGATACATGTAGCATTATTGTTATTAGTTCATATTCCCAAAATGATACATGTAACATTATTATTATTGGTTCATATTCCCATAGTGATACATGTAACATTATAGTTATTACTTCATCTTCCCAAAGTGATACATGTAGCATTATTGTTATTAGTTTATCTTCTTAAAGTAATACATGTAACAATTATTGTTATCAGTTCGTATTCTTAAAGTGATACATGTAACATTATTGTTATTAGTTCATAATCCCATAGTGATACATGTAACAGTATTGTTATTGTTCATCTTCCCAAAGTGATACATGTAGCATTATTGTGATTAGTTCATCTTCTTAAAGTAATACATGTAGCATTATTGTTATTAGTTCATATTCCCAAAGTGATACATGTAGCATTTTTGTTATTAGTTCATATTCCCAAAATAATACATGTAACATTATTATTATTAGTTCATATATGTAATACATGTAGCATTATTATTAGGTTATATTCCCATAGTGATACATGTAACATTATTGTTATAAGTTCATCTTCCCAAAGTGATACATGTAGCATTTTTGTTATTAGTTCATATTCCCAAAGTGATACATGTAGCATTTTGTTATTAGTTCATATTCCCAAAGTGATACATGTAGCATTATTGTTATTAGTTCATATTATAAAGGCGATACATGTAGCATTATTATTATTAATTCATATTCCCAAAGTGATACATGTAGCATTATTGTTATCAGGTCATATTCCCAAAGTGATGCATGTAGCATTATTGTTATAAGTTCATATTCCCAAAGTGATACATGTAGCATTATTGTTATTAGTTCATATTCCCAAAGTGATACATGTAGCATTATTGTTATTAGTTTATATTCCCAAAGTGATGCATGTAAGCATTATTGTTATTAGTTCATCTTTTCAAAGTGATACTTGTAACATTATTGTTATTAGTTCATATTCCCAAAGTGATACATGTAGCATTATTATTATTAGTTCATATTCCCATATGCTTTGGAATTTGCAACAAAAGTTAAAACTACCAAAGTTCCTGAGATACTTTAATTCCAATTCTTAATAATCACCAGAGACTTCAATTTAACTTCAATTCCTCCTTCAAAGTCTTCCTTCTCCCTCAACATGAATTTCAGAGTCCTTACAACATCACACCTTTTAATCAATGCAGTACTGCTGCATTTATCCCTGTCTTTTTAAAATGTTAAACCAAACTAAAAAACATATACTGTGTTGACAATAGGATCTGCACAACTCAGCAGATGTACTTTAACAACAATTTTTTATGTTTTCATTTTCGATTTTATCAGATTAACAGTGAATCGATTAGAAAGTGAGAAATCTGAGCTACTCAATGAATTGAAAGTAAACGAACTACATGGAGGAAGCTCTATGGAGGTATGCATTGTTATATACATATACATCATCTATTTTCATTTTTTTGGTTACATCATAGTTCATAGTTTAATCTTAGTATTGAAATTTAGTAATATACCAATAGTTTATACTGTATGCATTCATTAAGAATTTTTGGTCCTTAGACCCCTCCAACCCGACACCCTCAATTTTCTCAAAACCAGGGGTAATCCACATCATTCAACCCCAGAGACTCTTCACAATTCATTAACTAGCAACAAGCAGTTGTTACACCATACACAACACGGGTAATCTGTACCCTCTTAACTGACAGCATCTTCATTGTCTATTCACAGTTCCCTTGTTAGCAACCAGCTGCTGTTACACTGTACACAATAGGTCATTTATCTTGGGCTCAAGCCACATAACTGCTGTTCAGTGATGCGAATCAGATAAGTCCTTGGCTGAGCCTACGATAAATATACATTATTTGCTTGAAAGGACTTTGTGCAAAACCCATGAATGATTGATGGACCATTTCTTGTAGTGATGGTTATTTCATCATGTATTTTTGTGCTGAGCCTAAGTATAAATATACATTATTTGCTTGGGAGGACTTTGTGCAAAACCCATGAATGATTGATGGACCATTCCTCGTAAGGATGGTTATTTCATCATGTATTTTTGTGTTTCCTGATATGCAATAAGTGAACATCATTGTGTTAAGACAAATATTTGATTTTGGTTACATATTATGAAAAAATATACTGTGCAATTTTCCCTGAATTTTTGTTTCCAAAATCAGATCTATTTGCAAATTTTTAAAGATTTGTATAGCATGTTTGTAAAAGGTGTATAAAGATTTCATGGATTTTCTTTAATTCAAGTCAGTGACTTGAATTCAGTTGTAGATCCGTAAAGAAAAGTGGGTTATTTGCAATTTTTTGCAAATTTGTACTGTGCAAAAAAAAAAAGGTTTTAGTGGTTTACCAAAAAGTGGGGGCTATATACCTCACCCCCCTAGGATCTATGCCTAAGTCACATACCATCTATTTCTCCTTTTGAACAACTCTTCACTCTAAATTCTTTAGCTTTGCTTGCTCACTTTTTATTCATAAGATAATATTGAAAAATACTTTGAACTTATAAAAAAAAAAATTAAACAGAATTTTGGTTGAGCACATTCATTATGAAGCTTCTGTAAGTTCATTAAGCTGTATAAAACATTCCCTGTGTACTTGAATTTGATACTTTGGTTAATTTTTAAACCAAAGATGCTGTAAGACATGTCTAGATATACACATCCACTTGTTCTGTCAATCATTCAATAGGTGTGCCCTTCTAGTCATTCCAGAACAGTATCTGTAAATATTTTATTTTATTTCTTGCTACAAAATAGTTTTAAACAATTGACTTTTCTTCAGGATGGAGATTTTACAGACAAGCTGAGAAGTCACACCAAGTTGATGGAAGTGAACGTTGAATTGAGGGACAGAGCTGAAGACTTTGGAATTAGAACATGAAAAAGTGCGGAGAGACAATGAGAAGGTGAAGAAATAGATATTAACATGTTTTCCTTTTATATACAAACATGTAAGGCTTCCATTGTTTGCTGAAATCTCGCATTCCGTAAATGAAAAAGTCCACACCAACTTGTTACACTAACACCTTACACCCACCTCTTTGCATTGGGTGCAATGAGCAGCTCAAACACATCTTTAAGATTGCCCCTCCTCACACCCATTAGGAGGTTTCCCATCCTCTTCAACACTATCACAGATTTTCACAGCAACACAACCGCAAAACTCTTTGGCAGAGTGATAACATTTTAGAAATTCTTAATCAGATATAGCTTTGTTCCTTTAAATAATAGATAAAGATGGAGAGCTGTTTACCTAATTATGTCACAAATTTGCATATTGTGTTGAAAAATTAGACCTAAAAATTGACAAAAATGGTAGATTTTCACTGAGATGTAAGTTCTTGTTCTTTCCATGATTTCCAGATATTCTTGCCATTGCTGCCTTTAGTTATCTCTAGTTCTTTTGAAATGACTGGTATTACCATCATCAAGTGATATCATAGCTATCTGATATGATATCTAACATTAGATATGTCATGAATATTCATATCTAAACATTAGAAGGGAGTAATGAAATACCATTCATTTAGAATACCACTAGAATATGGTTGGTTGAAAGGTGTCAGCTGACCATGGCAATGCAAATATATCTAAGTGGCATTTGTTGATGGAAGTGATTTTGTAATATTTGTTTAAAAGAAAGTTGACTGATAACAAATCTATATTTTTTCATATTTCACTTATTAGATTATTTCTATAGATATATAACTGCACATGGTGAATCCATTGTGCATTATCACGGATTAACCATGAAGTCTTTTCCCCGGATATCATTGGTACCTCAGCTTATGTGGTTAATATATGACAACACACAATGAATTGTAGGTTAATCCGTAATGGACTTTTAAAACATGGCTGACTTTCTTAACCATATTTCACTGCTCAGATCCTGTTTTGCTTCATAAGCACTTCATTTTTGCAACAAGTCACTTCTTTTACATACCAGCCTCAAGTGCCGATTTCAATCCACTGTCAAAATCAATTAAACAGATGGTGTAGTTGACAGCCAACACATTCCCTTTCTGCAAGTTTGATGAAATATATATTGGATGACAATATGTATGATGACACTTACAATAGATCAAGAGTTAATAGTCAAACTAGGAACTTGTATTAGAGACATTTATTCAGTTTTCTTCAGTGTTATCAGTGTCCTTTCCTTTTCCCAGACTTGTCTATTGGAAAAAGTTTCCATTGATTTTGCATTAGCTAACTCACAACAGAGAGTGATCTTGATTTAATCACATGCACACTATTGCACAATGGATCACTTTATGTACTAGTGAGCTAATATACTAAAGGTGTATGGATAGCAACAACATGAGCTTCAATGGTTTTAAATAAAACCATGCAAACAGCAAAACGTCCCATTCTCGAGGTTGGACATCTGGGAATGTTTTGGTGCATGGTATGGTGACGTAACAATGCTTTTTTGACGATCTCAAACTTTGGTCAAAGAGGAAAACAAACAGTTGTCATTGCAGTCAATGGGAGAAAAACATATTTTTTGTCATTTTTCAACAAATACTGGACAGAATTTGTTTTCTTCAAATATGTTGTGTATTAGATAGTAGTTTCAACATATATGAGTACCATTAATTTTTACTAACTGGCTGAGGCGACACAAAATATTAATACAAAAATATCCCATTGACTAATGATAAAGTTTCCCCTCCAACTTGGCAAAATTGTACTGAGCCTGTACACGGTTACGTTGACTCTGACCGCGAGAATCAAAATCAGTTTAAAAACTGAGCGTTTTACAGCATTTTGAAACTTAGATACCTAATTTGCATAAATTGCCCAATATTTTGTGAACTCTAAATGGGACAACTAGAAAATTGCTCATGTCAATTTACTGTTTTTCAGTCCTCCAATATATTTTGAATGGGAGAAGCTGGCTATTATGAACATAAATTGGATATTATTATAACCTTCACCCAGTAGGATGCAATTTGAGAACCTTTGATATTTCTTTTCATACATCATCACTTTTGCAAATGCTTTAATTTGTTACCAACTTTGTTGCAACTTAGAGGAGCTGGCAGCCGAAAAGTGAGGGCGTTAGTTTTTGCTAATTTATGTAGATTTTAACCAATAGAAGTCGCATCACATGGTCTGCTTTTACAGAACTTTTCACCCATTGCACGCAAGTGAACAAATTCCAAAAAGTTAATGGGAAACCACGTACAAATTTTGAGTAACTCGGAGCAGGATTTAGTAATATTTATCATATTCCGTACCGCTGGGTGCAAGAAAGGTATTGGATTTATTATGAGACTCGACTTAAATACGCCTCACTTTTTGGCCACCAAGAATCAATAATATTAAGTGTTATTGTGACTGTTTAAAGACTGTTCTGCAGAGTTTAGTGCCCTTTCATTTCAAATCTCTACCTGTCCACATACCTAAGATACTGTGTCAGCTTCATACAGCAAACCAGTAAAATGCAACTTTCAGCAATTATCTTCCAAGATAATTAGGCTTCTTATCCTCAGTTTCCACGGCGCAAGCAGATGAGAGCACATGACTCCCCCTGGACAGGATGCCAGTCCATCGCAAGCGTGTTAAGAACGTCGTGACTTCTGTTCTATTCTCTCCAACTATTCATTCCGTGTCATTTCACCTTGCACTTTACCACATAAATTTTGTTTTATATCTTCATTTATATCTTCATTTTTCGGCATTCTCTCTCTGTGGATAGGCATCTGTTTTCGGTGAGATCGTTTCTTTTGTTTTTTTCCCTTCCGTTCTGACCAAACTTTCGTGCCTTATCGTAACCTGTACAACGGTTCTCCTATAGTAGTTCCGCGATTTTTTTCTTTTAGTTGCCTCTGGTCTCTCGGCCCTTGGTTTTTTTTCTTTTCATCATGACGAAATGCTTCTGCCTTGACCTCGACCCTCCCTCCCCTTCCGTGACCCACCTGCTACCTCTATTGACCATTATTCAGCCCCCAATCCCCATAATTCTATTAATACAGGCCACCAATAAACAAGATAGATTTAAAAAAGTTTCCCCTTTTCTAATTTACAAAGTGCTCCAAGGCCTTGTCAGTACCCTCCCCAAGGTCTCCACCATCAGATCCGGTGATATCCTAGTGCACTGCACCAGAGACACTCAAGCCACCACCATCTTCACCACCAAAACCCTAGCCAATACCGGCATTAATGTTACAGTCACCCCCCACCGCTCCCTAAACTCCAGCAAAGGTGTGGTCAGAACCAGAGACCTAGCCTACCTGACCGATAAAGACCTCGTAGAGGAACTTGCAAATCAACGCATAACTGAAGCCCGTCGTCTCGTCCTCAAAACCATCTTCCTAACGTTTTCCACACCAACTCTCCCCTCCCACATCACTGCTGGCTACCTGAGAATCCCAGTCACCCCTTATATTCCGAACCCCCTCCATTGTCAGAAGTGCCAGAGGTATGGCCATGGTAAAAACTCCTGCCGCAGCCAAGCACACTGTGGCAACTGTGGAGCCCTGGACCATGACAGCACCTCCTGCACCAGCACCCCACACTGCACCAATTGCGACGGTACTCATCCAGCTAACCATTCCTAATTCTCAAAAGTCTGCCCCATCTGGCTTCAAGAAAAACAAATTACCAAACTAGAAACCCTTAATCCCAACATCACCTACTCGGAGGCCAGGAAGCAATTTCTTGCTTGACTCCACGCTACACCATCCTACTCGAGCGCAGTCTCCTCTATCGCCAATATCGCCCCCCTAACACAACTAAAACTGACTTACATACCCAAACAGACCTCACCTGGCTCTTCTTACCCAGTCCTAAGCCTATCACCATTGCCAACTACCCAACCACACCCATTACCCAAACCATCTCCACCACCACCACTTCTCTCCCTAACCTTCCGTCCTCCTCTAAGACTCCCGCCATCCCCTACCCCAACACCTTTAATGCCAACAAACATCAAACTCAAGCCAACCTGGCTAACAATCATCCAATCAACAAACAACAAACCAAGAAACAACCAATCAACAAACAGCCCACCATCCAAACCCACACATATGACATGGAAGAGAACATGGATTGTTCGATTACTGAACATACTTCTTGTCCAAGTTTCAAAAACAAACGTTCCCAAAGAAACAGAGACAGATCCAAAGAAAAAATTAGCCAACTCAGACCCAACAGATCTTCCTCATGATAACCCCCTACCTCCTTGGCATGCAACATAAGCAATAACAATAACATTCACAACATTATACAATAGAACATAAGTAGCCTTAAGGCCAATTCTAAAGAAATTGATCTTCTGGCCCCCACTTTCAACCCGTCTTCTTCTGCCTACAAGAAACCTTCTTGAAAACCACTGACCGTTATTCCCTCTACAACTTCATTTTCTATCACAAACATTACTTGGATGCCAACAGGGCCTTTGGGGGTGTCTCCATTCTCCTTAGACATGATATCCCACACAGCCCTGTTCATGTGCGCACCAACCCTCAGGCCATCCGTATGTCTATCTCTCCACAAAACCTTCACTCTTTGCAATACCTATCTCCCCCCAACGCCAACATTCAGCCAACCAGCATTAACAACCTCATCTCTCAGCTCCCCTCCCCTTCATCCTTCTTGGTGACTTCAACGCCCACATCCCTCTGTGGGGCACTATTACCACCACCCCCAAAAGCAAGCTTATCGAAAACACTCTTCGGCAGCACAGCCTCTCCTTGCTCAACACTAACTCCCCAACCTACCTTCACCCTGCTACAGGCTCCCTTACCTGTATTGACCTGTCTATCTGTTCCCCCAACCTCCTCCTTGATTGTAGCTGGAGAGTCACTGCTGATCTCTGTGGTAGTGATCATTACCCTCTTATACACTCCAACCTTCAAACCCCCACTGACCACACCCTCAATTGGAACCTCGAGAAGGCTGACTGGCCCCTTCTTGAAACCCTCTGTGACTCACACCTCTTCCCCCATCTCCTCAAGGGTGGGGATCCCATGTCAAACTTCAGTAATATCCTTATCAATATCGCCGCCTGCTCAAAACCCATAAACACCCCCCCCCCCCACCCCCTGGTTCTCTGATGACTGTAAAACTGCCATCAAGAACAGGAGAAGGGCCCTTAGGAACTTCAAAACTAACCCAACCACCCACAACCTCAACCTCTTTCGCATCAGCCGTGCCAAAGCAAGGTACTATCAAGGACAGTAAAACCAACACTTGGAGCAACTTTATCTCTTCTCTCACCACCCCTCTGCAACAATTGCCATTGCACCCTCACAGTCCATCGCGTTCTCCTTGCTTGCCCCATGTACAACCTTCCCAGAGCTTCCCTCGCTCCCCACAACTCAATCGCTGAGTTCTTCCAGAAAAACCCTACAGATAAAATTATCTCCTTCCTTCATCATGCTTCCCTCTACAACCATATTTAATTCTCCTCTTCCACCCCCTCTCTCTACTTTGTTTTTTTCACCCATGCACCCCCTCTCTCGATCACAGCTTTCTGACCTTTTGTTCTTGTATTTCTCTCATTCTCCCCCTGTTTCCTTTCCTTCCTACCTCTAGAATGATCTGACCTTTCAGGCACAATTTGACCCTCGTTGTTGTGGTGCCATTAAGCCCTCATCAAACAGACAAACCGTCACAAGTTAACCCCTAAGCAATGCTACTTATTTTACAGCTGAGTGAACTGAAGCAATTAGAGTAAAGTGTCTTGCTGAAGGACACAATGCAGCAATCGCGGTATGAATGGAACCTGGTTCCTTTCGCATACAAGCAAGATTCCTTAACCACTGAGCCACTGCACCTCTCAAGTAGGCATTAGATACCACCGAGCCACTGCACCTCTTAAGTAGGCATTAGATACCACCGAGCCACTGCACCTCTTAAGTAGGCATTAGATACCACCGAGCCACTGCACCTCTCAAGTAGGCATTAGATACCACTGCACCTCTCAAGTAGGCATTAGGTACCACTGAGCCACTGCACCTCTTAAGTAGGCATTAGATACCACCGAGCCACTGCACCTCTCAAGTAGGCATTAGATACCACCGAGCCACTGCACCTCTCAAGTAGGCATTAGATACCACTGCACCTCTAAAGTAGGCATTAGATACCACTGCACCTCTTAAGTAGGCATTAGATACCACCGAGCCACTGCACCTCTCAAGTAGGCATTAGATACCACCGAGCCACTGCACCTCTCAAGTAGGCATGAGATACCACCGAGCCACTGCACCTCTCAAGTAGGCATTAGATACCACTGCACCTCTAAAGTAGGCATTAGATACCACTGCACCTCTCAAGTAGGCATCAGATACCACCAAGCCACTGCACCTCTCAAGTGGCATTAGATGCCACTGAGCCACTGCACCTCTCAAGTAGGCATTAGATGCCACTGCACCTCTAAAGTAGGCATTAGATGCCACTGCACCTCTCAAGTAGGCATTAGATACCACTGCATCTCTCAAGTAGGCATTAGATACCACTGCACCTCTCAAGTAGGCATTAGATACATAAATCTTTAAAATGTTGCTGATATTAATTTTACTACATGTTTTTTACTTGCAGCTTCGTTCTGAGTTGGAACAGTTTGACCCATCATTCTTTGAAGAGATTGAGGACCTCAAGTTTAACTACAGAGAAGCTATCCAGCGGAATGTGCAATATGAGGAACAGCTGAGAAACCTGTCACAGCAGTTTGGTGTCACAGTGGACATACCTCCTTGAGGAACAACTTGGTATTATCATTGTTCCAGAGCTAACCTAATCCATTAACCCATGATAACATTTCTTAAAAGATTTCATGTAAAATTTCACATTATTTCACAAACAACTTATTAATGTACACTGGAACACCTTCAGTGACAGAGTAAATTTAAGTACATTAAAAAGTGTTTAAACGAATATTCCTGTAAATTGTTGTTTTTATTTATATGAAAGAGGACTATTTAAGAAATGAATCGGTGGAATAACCATGTTGATATCTTATTCCGTTTTGTGAGTTACTGCACTTGAAGGATTTCACAGGTGAGTTGCAAAGTGACCTTGTAGTGTAAAGTGTGATATCATAACTGCAGATCCAAGATAATTCTTTATGTATTTCCATAAAAAAAAAATGTATTTTGCTTTCACTTAAAGTGTAAGCTTTATGAGCAGATGGGAAAAGCATGTTTTTGTAAAGTGCATGTTTAACCCCATCTTAATAATTAAAGAAAAAATGTTTCAAAAAAATTAAGAAAGAAGTTATAAGGTTTAAATAAATACATCAATACTGTCTTGTATCTGCAATTATTGTATCACACTTTACACTGCAAGGTCATTTTCTATGCACTGGTGAGATTGATAGAATAAGATATGGAAATATTTTTTTTCATCAATTTGTTTCTTTAATAGTGCTCTATCATATATATATATATATATATATATATATATATATATATATATATATATATATATATATATATATATATATATATGCAAAAATTAATGAGAAAAAATGATATGACTTGAGACATCCGATTGGTTGACAAGAATCTCCTGTGGGAGTAAATTAAGTATGAACGATATTGCTCATTACTTTTAAATTTGGAAAGTTACCAAGGAATTTTGACATTTTTATGAAAAACACAGATGTTCTTTTATACAAAGTTTCTTTAAACCTAAAGAAAGATATGAAACTTGATATGTTTTTAGCATCGAGAATTTCATTCAGAAATGTATGTCATTCGTTACCTATAAACACAAACACCAGATTTAGATTGTATGTAGGTTGAATGTTTAGACATTCATATCGTAAGAATGTTAGATGGCATTGAGCTACAAAATATGCTAACAATCTTTCCTGAGAAAGGATATTTATGGTACAATGCCATGTTAACAGGGATATGAATAATAACAGCTCAGTTGCCAATGAAATAACAGTCAAAATATTTTACATGGATGAAGGATGTTACTCAACATTGCTTTGTGCTTGTTTTTATAAGTCATGGCTGAAGACATTGCCAAAATCTGTGTAATAATGTCAATGTTGTCATCAAGTGGTGGTAATTACTTTGTACGTCTAAGTCATAATGAATGGAGCAGTGAGTACTTGTTCATAGAAATATAAGGAAAGAGATTTGAGAAGAATAAAGAAAAAGCTATATACATTACCTTGAGAAATTTTCACCTTGATGAGGTTGAAGTAAGTGTAAATTTTCTATTCTTCAGCAGATGCAATAAGTGTACATATTTTCTATATTTGAAGTATACCAGGTTTTACCCTGGATAGATCAGTCACATACAGTAACATTTCTAGTGTAGCCTAACACCTTGAGGGAATAATGTTTTCCCAAAATGATCAACGTGATTTTCTTTTTGTATTTAATGGTGCAGTATGTCATTGTAGAGATAAGTGCAGTTTGAATGGTCCTGATTGTGGGACGTAAGGTATAATTTAGGTAAATGTGTAGTTGATATAGATGCTATCCCTATTTTTTCGTCATGAATATGTAACTTGGATTGTAATTTAGAAAGAACATCAAATTATTATTTAATTAATTTTGAATTTGTTAGAATTAAATAAGCCATAAACATTGACATTATCCTTATTTAATATGATAGAACTAAAAATTATCAATTTTCTGACCAAGTTTCACACCTCCCAAAACAAACTAACACACATTTTTTGTAATACTGTAAATAAAAACTTTAATGTAACTATGGGAGCCACCATTTTGATTTTAAGATATACAGAAAATGATGTCATCATGTTGTAATGTATTTGTATTGTAATGTATTTCTTTATAATCTATCTAAAGTTTTCTAGCTTATGAAAAAATTCTTTTCCTTTTGTAAGGGTCAAGAACATTTTTGTGTATGCATGAAATTATCAAAACATGCTGTTAAAACTTTGTGTCACATCATTTTGCAATAAAAACTTAAATAAGATTGATAAAGAAATACGTTATAATCCTTATTTCCACATCGAGGAATTTGTGCCATCATGCACAAGATGGCAACCTCCCATGTGTTGACTTCAAACATGAGTGTTTGCTTTACAAATTGTTGAGACAGAGGAGTAAAAATGCTGGATTTACATTAGAAATGGAGAATGATATGATTTGCAATTCATGAGTTTTTTGGTCTGAAAATACAAAAATTGTAATTGTCAATTTGTAATCAGTTTTGATTGGATTGTTGCTTTCATGGTTTGAATAGATTTTCAAATAAATCTTGCTAACCAGTCCTTTAGGTAAGTCCCTAAAACACATATGCAGAGTTGTTTTTTGCCACTAGATTTATTACTGACATTGTATATGTGTATTTTCTGAAATAAAAAGTGAAACAATGAAACTATCCCTTTCAGGTTTAAATGTCTTTCTACATCACAACTACAGTATGTTTTGGGTTTAGACAGTTATTGTCTTTGTTGCAGCCTATTAAAAAAAATGATTCATAAAGTTTACATGTTTTATTAGCCCATTTAGAAATATTCTATTAAAAGAAATGTAATTTAGAAAGTTTGCAATTTTTCAATAACACATTTAGAAAACAAACAGTCCTCTTTATGCATTGTACCAAATTTGCATATTATCATTATTATTCAAATATGAATAGAAAGTGCTTTATATTGAATTGTACCTATTTCACTACACAGGGTTCCAATGAGACCTCAAATATCATATGAACTATTGTTGTTATTGAGTGCGCCTCATCCAAGTTCAATTAATGTGAGAGTACAAAGTCTTGAGTCTGACAAGACAGGACTCTATTCTGAGAAAGAATCGAGTACATCTAGTTTAGGCAATGCGAGTCTGGTCTATTTTTAGCAAAAATGTTCTTTTTAAATGCTTCCTGATTATAAACTTGGTATTCCTTGTGGCACATCTTTTTACAGTCTATTTCCCCCTCCTTTCTTCAACGCCAACATTCAACCAACCAGCCTTAACAACCTCATCTCTCCTCTCAGCTCCCCACCCCCTTCATCCTTCTTGGTGACTTCAACGCCCACAACCCCCTGTGGGGCTCCAATACTATCACCCCAAGAGGCAAGCTCGTCGAAAACACCCTTCGACAGCACAGCATCTCCTTGCTCAACACTAACTCCCCGACCTACCTTCACCCTGCCACAGGCTCCCTCACCTGTATTGACCTGTCTATCTGTTCTCCTAAGCTCTTTGATTTTAACTAGAAGGTCACTGCTGATCTCTGTGGTAGTGACCATTACCCTCTTCTTATTCACTCTTACTTTTAAACCCCCACCGACCACACCCCCAATTGGAGCCTCGAGAAGGCCAACTGGCCCCTTCTTGAAACCCTCTGCGACTCACACCTCTCCCCCCGTCTCCTCAAGAGTGATGATATCATGTCAGTTTTCAGTAACATCCTTATCAACATCGCCACCTGCTCCATTTCCAAACCCTCCTAACCCCCTCCCCTCCCTTTACCCTAACCCCACCCCTGGTTCACTGATGACTGCAAAACCACCATCAAGAACAGGAAAAGCACCCTGAGGAACTTCAAAACTAACCCAACCACCCACAACCTCAACCTCTTTTGCATCAGCCAAGCCGAAGCTAGGCGCACTATTTAGGACAGTAAAACCAACACTTGGAACAACTTCATCTCTTCTCTCACCACCAACACCCCCACTAAGAAGATTTGGAGAATGGTTCACAGCTTCCACGGCAGAGTGGGCAAGTCTCCCATCTCCCATCTCTCCTGGAATGGTAGCCTTCTCACAACAAAAAAGGACATCGTTAACCACCTCGCTGCCTCTTTCAGCAACATCTTGTCCTCGTCCTCGGTTAACCCCAAAGCTTTCAAAGCCAAAAAAGCTCACGATGAAACCCGGAGTATCACCTTTCCCTCCAACAACACCAAGAGCTATAACACCCGTCTCACCGTTTCTGAATTAAATCAAGCCATCCATGACACTTGCTGCACCTCCAAGGGCTCAGATAACATTCCCCACCAATTCCTGAAACACCTCTCCAACAAGGCCACCACCTACCTACTCACCATCCTCAGCCACATCTGGTCCTCACATTCCTTTCCCCCTATCTGGAGGACAGCTATTGTCATCCCCGTCCTTAAACCGGGGAAGGACAGTACCGACCCCTTCCAGCTACCGCCCCATCGCCCTCACCTGCTGTCTCTGTAAAATTATGGAAAGGATCATTAACCAGAGACTGTACTGGTTACTTGAGACCAATAGAATCCTCTCCCCTCACCAAAGCGGCTTCCGGAAATGTCGCAATACCCTGGATCAGTTAATTACACTCGACACTGCTATCCGGGATTCCTTTGCAAAAAGGAACACCTTTTTGCCATCTTTTTCAACCTCGAGAAAGCTTTTGACACTACTTGGAAATACGGCATTATCGCAAACTTCACACCATCGGCCTCAGAGGCCACCTTCCCACCTTTATTCAAAACTTCCTCTTACCCAGGCAGTTCCAAGTTCGTATTGGCCACACCCTCTCCAACCCCTATCCCCAAAAAGAGGGCGTCATCAAGGCAGCATCCTCTCTCCCACTCTCTTCAACCTGAACATTAACGACATAGCAGACAACTTTGGCCCCAACATCAAACATGCCCTCTACGTGGACGACTTCACCATCTTATACTCCTCCCCAAGCTTTCCTCTTGTTGAAAACAGGCTTCAACTCAACCGGCTGCGAGCCTGGTGCAACAACAACGGTTTTAAATTCTCTAAAGACAAGACAGTCTGCATGCACTTCTGTCATTTTAACCCCACCCCGAACCTCATGCTTAATGGCAATCGCATCCCTAAAGTTGACCACACTAAGTTCCTGGGTTTAACTCTAGACTACAAGCTCTCCTACAAACAACACATCACCAACCTCAAACAGAATTGCAACAGCTCCCTCAACATTCTCCGCCTCCTCTCCTATCCACTTGGGGTGCGAACCGGCATGCTCTCCTCAAAATCTTCAGGCTCACCATTCGTGCCAAGCTTGACTACGGCAATATTATCTACTGTGTCGCTCACAATTCTTACCTTAGTCACATCAACACCATCCAAAATAAAGCCCTCATGCTTTGTCTGGGTGCCTACAGGACCTCCCCAATAACCAGCCTTCATGTAAAAACCAACGAACCCCCCTTCCTGCTAAAGTGTACAAAACTTAGCCTTTCCTATGCTTTTAGAGCCCTCACCAACACCCAGAACCCTGTTTACAACCCCAATTTCTCCACCCTCTTTGATAGGACTAAAACCCTATCCCCTTCCTTCAGCTAACGCATCAAATCAGACCTTCTCCATCTCAGCATCAATCCCACCATTCTCAGCACTTTCTCCTGGCCCACTTTTCCTCCCTGGGCCACCCCCTTCCCAAGTATCCACCTGGACCTCTCCACTCATCACAAAACCCAAACCCACCCTAACCTCTTTATCAACCTCCACAACCAAATCAAAGACCAACTCTCAAACTATCCCTCCATCTATAATGATGGTTCCAAGGAAGGCGACAAGACAGCTGCTGCTGCCGTCATCCAAGACATTACCCTTAGTAGCAGGCTTCCAGACTACTCATCCATCTTCTCGACCAAGGCCAAGGCCATCCTCCTCACCCTCAACTTTATTAAATACTCTCCGCTCAGCCACTTTGCCATTTTCTCCGACTCAAGGCTGTCCTTACTTCATTACTCAATGTTAAATGGGATAACCCCACATCTCACCTCATCCTCCGTAAACCTCCTTTCGCCCCCCCCCCCCCTCCCTCCTCCGTAGGAAACATATTCTTTTCTTCTGGATACCCAGCCATGTTGGCATCCCTGGAAATGACAGGGCTGATGCAGCTGCTAAGCTTGCCCTAACCCTTCTCCCTACCCCTTTTCCCAAAACCCTTTCTGACATCAAACCGCTTATCACTTCCCTTGTTCGGGACCGCTGGCAAACCTCATGAAAGTCCTAAATTGATAACAATCTCCACATCATCCAGCCCACCATTCCGATCACACCCACCATTCACAACCTATCCCTTGTCGACAACGTCCACATTACCCGCCTTAGAATAGGTCACACCCACCTCACTCACTCCCACCTCCTTATTGGCTACCCCCACCCCTCTGCAACAATTGCCATTGCACCCTCACAGTCCATCACATTCTCCTTGCTTGCCCCCTATACAACCTTCCCAGAGCTTCTCTCGCTGCCCACAACTCAGTAGCCGAGCTCTTCCAAAAAAAACCTTCGGATAAAATTAACTCCTTTCTTCATCATGCTTCCCTCTACAACTATATTTAATCCTCCTTTCCCACCCCTTCTCTCTGTACATTATTTTTTTACCCATACACCTCTCTCGATCCCAGCTTTTTGGCTTTTAGTTCTCGTGTTTCTCTCAATCTCCCCCTGTTTACTCTCCTTCCTACCTCTGGAATGATCTAACCTCTCAGGCACAATTTGACCTTGCTGTTGTGGTGCCGGTAAACTCTCATCAAACAAACAATTTATTAGGCTATTGGCCTATCAAAGATCCTTTCATTCTTTCTTTTTATGAAGACCAGTCCAAGACCTATTGCGGTCATTTATGCAATACTACTTTCCTTCACATTGCTCAAAACCCGGCTTTATGCATTATTTCCTAGTACATATGAAAGCTTGCAAATATTATTTTATAATTATTCTCACAGCCAAACAGAAGTTATTATTCAACCTAAAGAAACCATCAACTGGTTTTCCCCTTGAAAACCCACTGCGGCGTTGCTGAATGTCTTGGGAATTAATGCAAGACCTTTTGCCACTATCAGTACGTTGGTTTCCTATGGCTTCATGCATCAAAGCTCTCAATATTGTTTTAATGAATATAAAACCCTCATAGATACAAGGAAGTTATTATGCAAGGTAAAGAAATGATTCAAGGGGGATTTCCCCTAAATATACTTGGATGTGTAATTGCATCACTAAAAGAGATTCTGTATAAATAACATTATAATTTGTTTTATTTTTTATTATATCCCTGTATGGTAGGATGGCCGAATGGAAGGCAATGCACTCTAGATCCAGTGGAGAAATCCGTTGTGGGTTCAATTCGTGCTCCTACGGGAAAATATTTTGACTTTATTTCTTCAAGTTAGTTGGCAATATCCTTTACCTGGTTGATTAGAATGTACAGCTTTGTATCAAAAGAGGTTACTTTCTAACTGAATGTGTGAACTCTTGGTTGTAGGAGCAGGGTCTCCAGCTATAGGAGACTTTCGTTGCTCTAAACTAAATCAGCTCATAGGGTTGCTGCTCCATGGCGCGAGCGGATGAGAGTAATTACTCCCCCTGGACGGGGTGCCAGTCTTTCGCAGATTTAACTTCTCAGCATTTTTGGCACTCAGGTTACAGCTGAGTGAACTGGAGCAAGTAGAGTGTCTTGCTGAAAGACACAATGCAGCGCTTGCAACATCGCTCACAACGCTACCTTTCGAATACGATCATGACCCTTAACCACTGAGCTACTGCACCTCAAAGAGGGTTGAGGACCAAAAGAAAAGAACATATTGCCTTAGTTTTTCATCTTTTAATGTACATTTTATTGTACATTTGCATGTAAAACTGGCTAAATTCTCTAATGACTTTCTGCTTTTTCACTTAGTCGTCCATTGTCATTGTACAGTCCTCCTGATCAGGGCCTCTTTCATAGAATTTTCACTGGTTTCCAAACGTTGGGAAATTGGTCGCCCTGTAGTTTGTATCAATTTCCCAGTTTCCCAATCTAGCAAAACAACTGACCAACAGCAAGCATATTATAAACCTGATTTTTTAAAGGCAACCAACACGTCCACAACTGACCTAACTGGTGAACATGGGATATAAAACTTTTAGTTTGGTTAACTGCAGCTACTGTATAACTGGCAATGGGCTACAAACCAACCTATGAATTTCTCTATCTAAAAGCCTTATGAAAGAAACTTAAGTTGAGCATCAATTTTTATTGGAGATTTAGTCATCACATTTGACAATCACATTACTTGTCCTTTTCCTTAATAATTTGTTCCAGCAAATCTTAACCACAAACTCAATATAGCAAATAATGAGACTATTTATCTTAGTTAAGATAACCATGCAATAAGGACTTCATTTATTGCTAATTTGATACTCAACACCAACTTCCACAACAACCCAGGACCAACAGGAGAACTAGTACAATGGAGTTATTGATAAGGGAAATGTGATCATAATTTCTTATGGTTTTCAGAATAAAGAAAATAAAGAGGAAATGTCTGACCCGACCTGCTGATATATCAGGTCGGGTCTGACTGTTTAAAATTTTAAGGAGCACAACAACCAATGACTGGTGTCCGGAGTGGTCACAAAAATGTTGAACTAGACCTGCTCCTGGTTCTTTTGTGTATATTCTATTCTCAAAAACACTAAGAATTTTTGGCCCTTAGACCCCTCCAACCCGACACCCCCGATTTTCTCAAAATCAGGGGTAATCCACACCATTCAACCCGATAGACTCTTCACAATTCATTGACTAGCATTCAGCTATTGTTACACCATACACAACACAGGGGTAATCTATACCTTCTTAACGGACAACATCTTCATAGTCTATTCACAGTTCACTTGTTAGCAACCAGCTACTGGTACACTGTGCACAATAGGTCATTCATCTTGGGCTCAAGCTACATAACTGCTGTTCAGTGATGTGAATCAGATTAGTCCTTGGCAGAGCCTAAATAAAAAATATACATTATATGCTTGGGAGGACTTTGTGCAAAACCCATGAATGATTGATGGACCATTCCTCGTAAGGATGGTTATTTCATCATGAATGCCGCTATTGCAATGACGTAGAACCAGATACATCACCTAATCAAATTATTGTTCCATCAATAGTGTTACTTCTGTTTTATATAAATGTTGCTAGTTTTAACTACATAAATCTAGCGCTGGGCCTTATTGTTCATTGGTTTATAAAAACCAAGTTACTTTCTAAGGCTCTATGGTTGACGATAGGGCTTGATGTTCACTGGTCAATCTATCAGTTGTCAAGTGCACTGTATAGCTGGTACATAGTTTTGCTACCAAGGAGATTAAGGAACATGCAATTTTTTAATGTCAACCTTATGGAAACAACAAGCCAGTATCCAGAAAGGGACCCAATATAAGCACCCTCAGAAAATGAGTCAAATACCTTCCTCTGAATCTTGTGTTATAATTTGTTACCTATTTGTTTTTATTTTTCATATAAAATAACTTTAAAAGTTAATATCCCTTAAAAAAATGTAGCAGAAAGGAATGTATTTTCCAAACAAAGTACCCCCTCCTGTTGGGATCTTTGGGAAAAAATTGGCCATTTCCATCTTCAAAGGTCATGTCTACTGTAGCATGCCTGGGGTCACTAGGCTCTCAACAGGCCTGATCTGATTGCACTCTTGTCTTTCTATGTTCCTCTTGATTTACTCTCTTAATTTATTGTTCACATATAAACAATTTTGATTTATGATTTTATTGTTTATTTGAGTTTGGCATATCACCCTGTTTGCTTTTTGTAATAATCTTTGGCTGATAATGGGAGGTTAGTAAGAGAGAAATCTTGTAAGGGAGAGGCAGCATAAGTTGATCCTTTTAATGCATTGGTAAATAGACACAAGCATCCCCCCTCCCAGCCACCCCATCCTTTGACTACAAATTTCTTTTTTCTCTTCTCAAAGTTGTTGGTTTTGATACACAAATATTGTAAAAAGGTATGAATTGGAGAATCAAAAAAAGGTACCTATGATTGAGAAAATTGCAAAAAAGAAGATCACGATTTAAACAAATTTAAATGTCTTAATTGCTCCCATGACAAAAAGGGTTTGCTACAGCAGCACTGAATTGCTAGAGTGCTGATGAAATCGATACTGCTGTAAAGTTTATAACTGAATAGCAAACATCCTTTGCATTCATTTTTTTGTTTGCATTGGAATTGACACACTTTGATGGCCTACTGAATTTGAATTGTCATTTTTAATAATGGCACCATAATTTTTTTGGAATAAGTACTTGGTGTGTTAATATTTCATATTGCTGTTTCATGTTATTTACTTTAAATGACTTTGAAGGTCATAGACTTTTGATTTGTTTGTAAAGGTGGATAGATTTGTTTTCAGGGAAACAGGTGTTTACACAGCATTAAATCAAATATTACCCAATAGCACTACAAACATGACTGAACAGTATCACAGGGTGGTATTGGTTTCTCAAGGGATGCACTTTACAACTTATAATAACATCACATCCTTTTTTTGTTTTGTTTCATGGACTTTCAGGCATTGCGCCACATACTACATGGCTTTAATAAGATTGATCCGGCAAAGGTGAAAAGTACATGAAATATTTTCAAAGGAAAGCATACAAATTCTGTTGCTAAAGTACATTTTAGAACAAAGTTCGTCTGGAAATACTTCGATGAACTCGCTGCTCATTAAAAAAGATTACAGTACAATCTCTTTGACTAAATCTCAAACTTTCAAAGATGCTAAATATTTCACAGAATAAAATATTTTAGATGACTTGGCAGAGATAAAAGATTTATTTTTTTGCATATGATGAGGTATTGATAGGCGTGTCATGGAAGTAAGTTTTTCAGCATTCTTAATAAAGAATTATTAATGTCTACTTTTAATCACCTGCTACAAAAAGATTTAATTCTGTAAGGATCAGTCTTTGTATAAGAAATATATTTTTTTTTTTTTTTTTTAGTCTGAGGTGATCATAGTGTAATATTTGTCAAAATATTCAAGTTTGTGATGTATTGAAGGGCAGACAGCATATTTATGTTATTTAAGTCATTGAAAAATGTCTTTTCTTGTAAGATGTTGATAGGGACTAATAGCAGGCCCGTAGCCAGGAATTTGAAAGGGGGGTTCATTTTTTGTATAAAGGGGCAACAAAGTTTGAAATACCAGGTGCTTATTATACCTTTAGATTTCAAAAGGGCACTTTCTCAACAAAAGAGGGTTCATTTACTCAGAGGAACTCCCCCCCCCCCCCCCTCCTTCCCCCTCATCCTTTCTTCCTCTCCCTGGCTACGGGCATGAATGGAATATAGAAAAGATCTTCTAATTCTTTTTCTGCTGGGCATTTTAAAGAATCTTGTTTGAATTGAGGTTTTGAAGTTGCTGAATAAACATAAGGAAGTAGAAAGGTTTGTCCTTCAATACACCAAAAATGTGCATATTACTATGGAAAATTCCAAATTGTATAATGATGTATTTGAAGCAAATTTGTATTGGAGAAATTAGTATTTTAATAGATTTTGAAGCAATTTAGTCAATGGGTTGTTCAATTTAGTCAATGGCATGTTCTGGATTGTTCAATTCAGTCAATGGGTTGTACAATTTAGTCAATGGGTTGTTCTGAATTGTTCAATTCAGTCAATTGGTTGTACAATTTAGACAATGGGTTCTGGGTTGTTCAAGGTTGTTCAGTTTAGTCAATGGGTTGTTCAATTTAGTCAATGTGTTGTTCAATTTAGTCAATGGGTTGTTCAATTTAGTCAATGGGTTGTTCAATTTAGTTAATGGGTTCAATTTAGTCAATGGGTTGTTTTAAGTACAGTTTAATCACTGGGTTCTAAATTTTTCAATTTAGTTAATGGGCTGTTCTGGGTTGTGATAGCCCTTTTTGACGTTAATTTGTCAGGACATAGGAAGGAGATTGTGATGGAAGGTGGTGGGGTATAAGAAGTAGAGAAGAAAGGTGCTGGAGGTTAGGTAGGTGAGTGGAAGTTACTATATGGAGGATTTAGTAGATAAGCAGAAAGGATTATTAAGCGAGGGAAAGGTGGGTAGGTGGATGGAGAATGGGTTAGTGAGTAGAGAGGTGGTGATTAGAGGGTGTCTTAATGATTAGGGGGTAGGCAGGTGAATAGGGATTGGATAGATAGAAATGAAAAGGATTATACATACGAAGCATATGAAATTGTGAATGAGAAAGGGAGGCACGGTGGGGAGGGATGGTAGGAGGGAGGGATGATAGGAGGTAGGGATACTTGAGGGAGGATAGGTGAGTAGATGAACAGAGAAGGATATGGGGGTGGAGGATGGGGACTAGAACTGTTTTATTTGGTAAGAGTTTTTCATGGGAAGAATTCTGGTTAAGAAATAGCAAGGTGGGTTGGCAATGGGAGGAATTTGGAGAAATGGCAGAATGGTTGGAAAGTGGATGTTAAAAGGAAAGTAGAGAAGTGGGTGGAGGGTGGAGGGCAGGGTAAATGGTTGCTATTAATGATTTTGTTGGTGGGAGGTGGAGGGAGGGGTAAATGGCTGCTATTAATGATTTTGTAGGTGGAAGGTGGAGGGAGGGGTAAATGGTTGCTATTATTGATTTTGTAGGTGGAAGGTGGAGGGAGGGGTAAATGGTTGCTATTATTGATTTTGTAGGTGAAAGGTGGAGGGAGGGGTAAATGGTTGATATTAATGATTTTGTAGGTGGAAGGTGGAGGGCAGGGTAAATGATTGCTATTAATGATTTTGTTGGTGGAGGGAGGGGTAAATGGTTGCTATCAATGATTTTGCAGGTGAAAGGTGGAAGGAGGGGTAAATGGTTGCTATTAATGATTTTGCAGGTGGAAGGTGGAGGGAGGTGTAAATGGTTGCTATTAATGACTTTGTAGGTGTAAGGTGGAGGGAGGGGTAAATGGTTGCTATTAATGATTTTGTAGGTGGAAGATGGAGGGAGGGTAAATGGTTGCTATTAATGATTTTGTAGGTGGAAGGTGGAGGGAGGGGTAAATGGGCGCTATTAAAGATTTTGTAGGCGGAAGATGGAGGGAGGGGTAAATGGTTGCTATTTATGATTTTGTAGGTGGAAGGTGGAGGGAGGGGTAAATGGTTGCTCTTAATGATTTTGTAGGTGGAAGGTGAAGGGAGGGGTAAATGGTTGCTATAAATGATTTGCAGGTGGAAGGTGGAGGGATGGGTAAATGGTTGCTATTAATGATTTTGTAAGTGGAAGGTGGAGGGAGGGGTAAATGGTTGCTATCAATGATTTTGTAGGTGAAAGGTGGAGGGAGGGGTAAATGGTTGCTATTAATGACTTTGTAGGTGGAAGGTGGAGGGAGGGGTAAATGGTTGCTATTAATGATTTTGTAGTTGGAAGGTGGAGGGAGGGGTAATGGTTGCTATCAATGATTTGTAGGTGGAAGGTGAAGGGAGGGGTAAGTGGTTGCTATCAATGATTTTGTAGATGGAAGGTGGAGGGAGGGGTAATGGTTGCTATCAATGATTTTGTAGGTGGAGGGAGAGGTAAATGGTTGCTATCAATGATTTTGTAGGTGGAAGGTGGAGGGAGGGGTAAATGGTTGCTATCAATTATTTTGTTGGTGGAAGATGGAGGGAGGGGTAAATGGTTGCTATCAATGATTTTGTGGGTGGAAGGTGGAGGGACGGGTAAATGGTTGCTATTAAAGATTTTGTAGGTGGAAGGTGGAGGGAGGGGTTAATGGTTGCTATTAATGATTTTGTAGGTGGAAGGTGGAGGGAGGAGTAATGGTTGCTATCAATGATTTTGTGGGTGGAAAGTGGAGGGAGGGTAAATGGTTGCTATCAATGATTTTGTAGGTGAAAGGTGGAGGGAGGGGTAAATGGTTGATATTAATGATTTTGTAGGTGGAAGGTGGAGGGAGGAGTAATGGTTGCTATCAATGATTTTGTGGGTGGAAAGTGGAGGGAGGGGTAAATGGTTGCTATCAATGATTTTGTAGGTGGAGGGCAGGGTAAATGATTGCTATTAATGATTTTGTAGATGGAGGGAGGGGTAAATGGTTGCTATCAATGATTTTGTAGGTGAAAGGTGGAGGGAGGGTTAAATGGTTGCTATCAATGATTTTGTAGGTGGAAGATGGAGGGACGATTTTGTAGGTAAATGGTTGCTATTAAAGATTTTGTAGGTGGAAGGTGGAAGGAGGGGTAAATGGTTTTTATTAATGATTTTGTAGGTGGAAGGTGGAGGGAGGGGTAAATGGTTGTTATTAATGATTTTGTAGGTGGAAGGTGGAGGGAGGGGTAATGGCTGCTATAAATGATTTTGTAGGTGAAAGGTGGAGGGAGGGGTAAATGGTTGCTATCAATGATTTTGTAGGTGGAGGGTGGAGGGAGGGTAAATGGTTGCTATTAATGATTTTGTAGGTGGAGGGTGGAGGGAGTGGTAAATGGGCGCTATTAAAGATTTTGTAGGTGGAAGATGGAGGGAGGGGTAAATGGTTGCTATTAATGATTTTGTAGGTGGAAGGTGGAGGGAGGGTAAATGGTTGCTATTAATGATTTTGTAGTTGGAAGGTGGAGGGAGGGGTAATGGTTGCTATCAATGATTTTGTAGGTGGAAGGTGAAGGGAGGGGTAAGTGGTTGCTATCAATGATTTTGTAGGTGGAAGGTGGAGGGAGGGGTAATGGCTGCTATCAATGATTTTGTAGGTGGAGGGAGAGGTAAATGGTTGCTATCAATGATTTTGTAGGTGGAAGGTGGAGGGAGGGGTAAATGGTTGCTATCAATGATTTTGTAGGTGGAAGGTGGAGGGAGGGGTAAATGGTTGCTATCAATTATTTTGTTGGTGGAAGATGGAGGGAGGGGTAAATGGTTGCTATCAATGATTTTGTGGGTGGAAGGTGGAGGGACGGGTAAATGGTTGCTATTAAAGATTTTGTAGGTGGAAGGTGGAGGGAGGGTAAATGGTTGCTATTAATGATTTTGTAGTTGGAAGGTGGAGGGAGGGGTAATGGTTGCTATCAATGATTTTGTAGGTGGAAGGTGAAGGGAGGGGTAAGTGGTTGCTATCAATGATTTTGTAGGTGGAGGGAGGGGTAATGGTTGCTATCAATGATTTTGTAGGTGGAGGGAGAGGTAAATGGTTGCTATCAATGATTTTGTAGGTGGAAGGTGGAGGGAGGGTAAATGGTTGCTATTAATGATTTTGTAGGTGGAAGGTGAAGGGAGGGGTAAGTGGTTGCTATCAATGATTTTGTAGGTGGAAGGTGGAGGGAGGGGTAATGGTTGCTATCAATGATTTTGTAGGTGGAGGGAGAGGTAAATGGTTGCTATCAATGATTTTGTAGGTGGAAGGTGGAGGGAGGGGTAAATGGTTGCTATCAATGATTTTGTAGGTGGAAGGTGGAGGGAGGGGTAAATGGTTGCTATCAATTATTTTGTTGGTGGAAGATGGAGGGAGGGGTAAATGGTTGTTATCAATGATTTTGTGGGTGGAAGGTGGAGGGACGGGTAAATGGTTGCTATTAAAGATTTTGTAGGTGGAAGGTGGAGGGAGGGGTTAATGGTTGCTATTAATGATTTTGTAGGTGGAAGGTGGAGGGAGGAGTAATGGTTGCTATCAATGATTTTGTGTTGGTGGAAAGTGGAGGGAGGGGTAAATGGTTGCTATCAATGATTGTGTAGGTGGAGGGCAGGGTAAATGATTGCTATTAATGATTTTGTAGGTGGAGGGAGGGGTAATGGCTGCTATAAATGATTTTGTAGGTGAAAGGTGGAGGGAGGGGTTAATGGTTGCTATCAATGATTTTGTAGGTGGAGGGAGGGGTAAATGGTTGCTATTAATGATTTTGTAGGTGCAAGGTGGAGGGAGGGGTAAATGGTTGCTAGCAATGATTTTGTAGGTGGAGGGTGGAGGGAGGGGTAAATGGTTGCTATTAATGATTTTGTAGGTGGAAGGTGGAGGGAGGGGTAAATGGTTACTATCAATGATTTTGTAGGTGGAAGGTGGAGGGAGGGGTAAATGGTTGCTATTAATGATTTTGCAGGTGGCAGATGGAGGGAGGAGTAAATGGTTGCTATCAATGATTTTGTAGGTGGAAGGTGGAGGGAGGGGTAAATGGTTGTTACTAATGATTTTGTAGGTGGAAGGTGGAGGGAGGGGTAAATGGTTGCTATCAATGATTTTGTAGGTGGAAGGTGGAGGGAGGGGTAAATGGTTGCTATCAATGATTTTGTAGGTGGAAGATGGAGGGAGGGGTAAATGGTTGCTATCAATGATTTTGTAGGTGAAAGGTGGAGGGACGGGTAAATGGTTGCTATTAAAGATTTTGTAGGTGGAAGGTGGAAGGAGGGGTAAATTGTTTTTATTAATGATTTTGTAGGTGGAAGGTGGAGGGAGGGGTAAATGGTTGTTATTAATGATTTCGTAGGTGGAAGGTGGAGGGAGGGGTAATGGCTGCTATAAATGATTTTGTAGGTGAAAGGTGGAGGGAGGGGTAAATGGTTGCTATCAATTATTTTGTAGTTGGAAGGTGGAGGGAGGGGTAATGGTTGCTATCAATGATTTTGTAGGTGGAAAGTGAAGGGAGGGGTAAGTGGTTGCTATCAATGATTTTGTAGGTGGAAGGTGGAGGGAGGGGTAATGGTTGCTATCAATGATTTTGTAGGTGGAGGGAGAGGTAAATGGTTGTTATCAATGATTTTGTAGGTGGAAGTTGGAGGGAGAGGTAAATGGTTGCTATCAATGATTTTGTAGGTGGAAGGTGGAGGGAGAGGTAAATGGTTGCTATCAATGATTTTGTAGGTGGAAGATGGAGGGAGGGGAAATGGTTGCTATTAATGATTGTGTAGGTGTAAGGTGGAGGGAGGGGTAATGGCTGCTATCAATTATTTTGTAGGTGGAAGGTGGAGGGAGGGGTAAATGGTTGCTATTAATGATTTTGTAGGTGGAAGGTGGAGGGAGGAGTAATGGTTGCTATCAATGATTTTGTGGGTGGAAAGTGGAGGGAGGGGTAAATGGTTGCTATCAATGATTTTGTAGGTGGAGGGCAGGGTAAATGATTGCTATTAATGATTTTGTAGGTGGAGAGAGGGGTAAATGGTTGCTATCAATGATTTTGTAGGTGGAAAGTGGAGGGAGGGGTAAATGGTTGCTATTAATGATTTTGTAGGTGAAAGGTGGAGGGAGGAGTAAATGGTTGCTATCAATGATTTTGTAGGTGGAAGGTGGAGGGACGAGTCAATGGTTGCTATTAAAGATTTTGTAGGTGGAAGGTGGAAGGAGGGGTAAATGGTTGTTATTAATGATTTTGTAGGTGGAAGGTGGAGGGAGGGGTAAATGGTTGTTATTAATGATTTTGTAGGTGGAAGGTGGAGGGAGGGGTAATGGCTGCTATAAATGATTTTCTAGGTGAAAGATGGAGGGAGGGGTAAATGGCTGCTATCAATGATTTTGTAGGTGGAGGGAGGGGTAAATGGTTGCTATTAATGATTTTGTAGGTGGAAGGTGGAGGGAGGGGTAAATGGTTGCTATCAATGATTTTGTAGGTGGAAGGTGGAGGGAGGGGTAAATGGCTGCTATCAATGATTTTGTAGGTGGAGGGAGAGGTAAATGGTTGCTATCAATGATTTTGTAGGTGGAAGGTGGAGGGAGGGGTAAATGGTTGCTATCAATGATTTTGTAGGTGGAAGGTGGAGGGAGGGGTAAATGGTTGCTATCAATGATTTTGCAAGGAGATTTGTATCTTTTTTGTGTTGAAGGATTGAATAATGCTGACAATGGAGTAAATACTCAGAAATGTTAATATAATTAGAGTGTTAGCATTTGTTTCTGGGTAATGACATGAGGTGTTTTGTCCATTCGAGTGATGTAGCCTGGTCGGAAACTTTGGATTAACCAAAATTTTGTCTGGGCCAAATAGTCTGTCAATGTAATTTTGTATTTTCACATTTAGCTTTTGATATTCTCTTTGTTATCTTTCACACTCATGAACAATATAGGTCCCTTATTTTAGATGTTTGATAAAAATTAACAATGCCTTACCTCTGGAACATTAATCTGGAACATATTTTATGTTGCAAACAATGTTGCAAGAATGGATTGCAATCACAACCAGTTGATAGTTAGCTGCCAAATTCAAAGGACATTGTACTGCACACTCTGTGCTGAGCTATATGGTGCATGTACGTTTGCGTATGAACTGAGACATGCTGTGTACTGTGCAGAGTGGAAAGTGCTGTTGTGCAGTGCTGGGGCTTCCCAGTAGCCAAAAATAGTTCATATGAATATGCATTTATAACACTTCTATGAAATGATGCAAGAAATGTGTACAAAAATTAGGAAAAGACAGCATAAAATGTCAATTTTCCCTAATTTTTAAAGATAATATTCAATGAGAAATGAAATACAGTGATTACTGTACAAAAGTAGTCAAAACTTGTTTTTTTCATTTGTATAATACTATATTTTTTAATATAATATTTAATACTGGGACGGTGGCTGAGTTGGTTAAAGCGTCGGGCTTTAGTTCCGATGGACGTCTGTCCACGTGGGTTCGAATCCCGCCCGTCCCGTTGCATTTTTTCCATATATTCAGATATATCATTGTATAAAATGAATTCTTTAAAGAATACAAGAATTTTGAAAAATGAAATGCTTTTCTACAGAAAATACCTATAAATATTACAAAGGCCTCCTGAGATTGATAGTAGTTAGTTCAATTAATGACAATGTTTTTTTAAATTTCCTTTAATAAATATTTTAATAAGGATTTGTGCTATTTTCATGCTTTTCATTAAATTCCAAAGCATTTTCGCTATTAATGATCCTTCTATATTTCACCAGTTCTTTCAAATAGCCGAATATTTTGCATGAATAAACAATTTATTGCAAAATTATTTTTCAGAACGAATTAATCCAGTACATATATGTATGTTTTGTTTCAAGTTAAAAAAATATATGCAGGTAAGTTGAAGAAATCATGCTGTAAATACCAAAAGAAATATTAAAAGACTTGTTCTTATAGATTTAGATTAAAAGAAAAGACCAAGATGGATTTGATATAAGTCCCAGATGTGACAAGATAAAGAATTGGGCAGATATAACTTGATTTGCTTTGATATAAACTTTATTTGTATATCAAATCATGTTTATTTCTGGCTTGATCTAGCCATGTCAAACTGTATTAACTTTGGTGTAAAATTGGTCTAAGCCAAATCCAAATTTCAGTAAGGCTATAGAGATTAAAATCAAAAGGTTAAATGCCACAATCTATTAAATTGTACAGTAAGGCAACATGTTTCATTTTACAAATATTAAATACCTCAAGTATACATTGTGGATTATACTCAATGGGTCTAAAAGCAGAACAACTTTAGTGTTTGAAATTATATGAAGCTACAAAATACTCCATTTCAAAAACATACTGATTAGAAGAGTCTTTGAAAATATCATGTCTATTTCTAAAGATATGGGTTATTCAAATTTGAGGATGCTTAAGCATATGCACAATTTGTGATGGCTCAACACAGCTATGTAATTTGTTATGTAATTATGTTTGTATTTCCTTAATCCAGTCTGAAAATGATTAAAATGCCTTATTTACCTAGATGTTGGTTAGGGGTATGGCTGAGGCCTTTTGTCAGAAGCCCTTACTCTCGTTCAAGCAATTGTGGTATCTTTTGAAGAAACAAGATGGCAATCTACGGAGTTGCTGACCTTATCATCTCTGCCACATATAATTTGTAAATGATCAATTGTTTTTTCCAGGAAACATGACATAAAATGTATCATTTCCATCAATTGACCTCTGACCTGTAAATTACATGTCCCATTATGTGGGAGACACAACATTACATTATCTTCCAACAGACCACCAAGTTACATTACCCACCAAGTGCCAACCCAATATCACTTACGGTTTTTCCAGGAAGCGTGACACAAATGTACTATTCGAAACAATATTTTTAACTTTGACCTTTTGAGTGGCATATCCCGCTATATGTGGGACATGACCCTGCATCACCCTCCACCAACCCACCATTAAAAATCTCCACTAACCAACCAAGGATGAATACAATAGCAATCACGTTTTTCCAATGAAATGCAGCACAAAATTTACCACTATTATTTGATCTTTAGGTGACATGTCACATCTTTTCCGAGACACAACTTTACATCATCTTCCATCAACCCACCAAGTAACAACCCATTTGCACTTACGGTTTTTCTATACTATGCAATTGACCAAAATTTACTATTTTAAATGAACTATTTGACCTCTGACCTTTAAATGACATATTCCATTATGTGTTGGATATAACCTAGCATCACCCTCCACCAAGTAACAAAGTGGACACCAATGCATTGAGGATCAATAATATAGCAATTACGTTTTTCCAATGGAATGCAGCACAAAATTTACCATAATTATTTGACCTTTGACCTTTAAGCGACATGTCACATCTTTTTCGAGGCACAACTTTACATCATCCTTTATCAACCCACAAAGTAACAACCCAATTGCACTTATGTTTTTCTCATAAGACACGATCAACCAAAATTTACCATTTTAAATTAACTGTTTGACCTCTGACATTTGACCTTTAAATTTAGTTTGATGAAGTGAAGAGTTTATAAGGCTAGCCTCTAATAAAACTAACAACATTAACATTTAAGAACACTTTTTCCTTTTATGGGAAAACCCCACCTATCTCATCTTAAAATCTTCCCTCATCCCCTTTGCAACAAAATCATTATTTTTTCTGCAGACCCATGGGGGAATCCCTGATAATGACTCAATTGCGCATACGTTTTTTTCATTACACGCAATCAACCAAAATTTACCATTTTAGATTAAGTGCATTTCATCATCCTTTATCAACCCACCAAGTAACAATTCATTACACTTGCTTTATTTGCATAAGACGCAACCAACCAAATTCAAAATTCTTAATCATTTAGTTAACCTTTAAATGACCCGCCTCATTTTGTGCGAGACATAATCCAACATCACCTGCTGTCAACCCACCAAGTACCAAACCAATATCACTTACGGTTATTACAGGAAGCGCAACACAAAATGTACCATTTTAAAATCAATTATTTGGCCTCTGACCTTCATATGAAATATGTGTGAGATATAACCTTTCATCTCTGTCCACCAACTCACCGAGCAACAAACTCTGGACACCAAACCAATCAGGAACAATAATATAGCAATTACATTTTTCCAATGAAATGCAGCACAAAATTTACCATTATTATTTTACCTTTATTCGACATGTCATATCTTTTCCGAGACACAACTTTACATAATCCTTCATTAACACACCAAGTAAAAACCCAGTTGCACTTACGGTTTCCATGACACGCGATAGACCAAAATTTACCATTTTAAGTTAACTATTTGACATTTGACCTTTGAATTTAGTTTGATGAAGTGAATAGTTCATGAAGCTAGCCTCTGATGAAAATAACAATTATGATATTGAAGAACACTTTTTTCCTTTTATGGGGAAACCCTACATATCTCATTCTCAAATCCCCTCCGCCTCCCATTTGCAACAAAAGCATTTTCTTTTGCAGACCCAGCCATGGGGACATTGAATCCCTGATAATGACTCGGCTGCCAAGTAAGAACTTAACATTCCCCTCTTGTTCCCATAAACCAACCCAGATTCATCAAACCCCTAATACCCTCTCACCCAACCTCATTTTCAGATTTTGGGAGAAATTTCCTTTATTTCAGATTTTGGGGAAATTTCCTTCATTTTGGGGAAATTTGCTGGAAATGTTGCCAAATTTTATAATCCAATAATTGAACCCCCACCCCTGTTCCATCTCCCTTTTACAAATAGTTCAGGTATTTATGAGACTCGCTTATAAAAGTTTGTTGCGACAAAAATCAAATCTGGCACCCAATATCAAACATCCTCCTATGTCATTTGATTTGTTTTATTGAAAGATTTCAAAATTCAAAAAGGGTTTCAAAATTTCATAATAAACTTCAGAGCAATTTTCCAAATTCCACTTGTGTCTCCATAGACTGCACTTTGACTCTAAACTATTAATGTGAAAAAAACGACTTAAATATATATATATATATATATATATCTATATATATTTGTATCTATATATAGATATATATCTGTATATAGATATAGATATATAGATATATATATATATTATCTATATATATATATATATATATATATATATATATATATATATATATATATATATATATATATATATATATATTATATCTATACATATATATATATATGTATATGAAAATGTCACTTGAATATTCATATTAATCAGAAAATTGCTATACCGTTGGTCCGAGATAAGCATTTGATTTTTGGGAGGACCCCTAAAAATACGCCCTCACTTTGCTGGCAGTATCACTCAGTGCTGAAACCTATGTCAAGGATGACATGATATTAATCCAATATCATCTGCAAAGTCGAGATCTTCAAGAACAGATTCTAGGGTCCATTGTGTTCCCGATGATTGTCTTTGGTTGGGGTCTTCATGATCCAGTCCATTGCCAATATTAAACGGCCAATATAAGGAACGGGTGTAGAATGCAACCTTACTTAATGCCTGTGTTGACATGGAAGCGATCAGACAGATTGGCTCCGCAGATAATTTTGCATCTGAAATCTTAATATAACAGCTTAATGATGCTGACCTTCTTTGCACGGATGCCGTCAGAACGGGTGATTTTCCAGTGTGTCATGGTGGATACTGTCTTTTTAAAGTCGACAAAAATGAGATTTAATGTAGAATTCCATTGGGCAGACTGCTCCAGGATTTGTCAAAGCACAACAATTAATAATTGGTCTGTGCAAGATCGATCTGCCCATCGGACACATGCTTGCTATCTTCTAATTTGCTGTGCTGCTGCTTCTGTCAGTCGGTTGAGTTGTATACAGCAAAATACTTTGCTGGTAAGGGAGAGCAGCATAATACCCCTCCAGTTCCCACATTCCCCAAGTTCGCCTTTCTTTAATAATTTAACAATGAGACCGGTTTTTCACTCCTCGGGTACTACTTCTGCATCACAGATTTGTTGGAAAATCTGGCACAGCACTCTACATACCTCTCATCAGCCTTAAGCATCTCAGCACAAATTTTATCCTCTGCAGGTGCTTTGCCATTTTTTAGCTTCTGCATTGCTTTTTGTACTTCGTTGACATTGAATGGATCCAGGTTGACATCTAGATCCTGTGCGGGTCAGGTATTTTCAAAGTGTTGCTTGGTACTGGTCTGTTTAGGATGCACTGAAAGTGTTCTTTCCATCCACCTATTACAGCATATTGCATCTGAAATAATAGTGCCCTCTCCTACTTTTATATGGACTTCTTGAGTGACCATAGTCACCTTTTAGCATTTTGGGTGGGCATATATTCTTCCATGCTGATGCAGTTTCTGCCTAGGAGGTTTGAAAATCGAAGTATTGTCTTTTGCCATGCCTTGCACTCTTTTTACTTCTTTGTCCATTGATGTGTATGTACTTGCAAGTCTTTAGCTAAACTTAGGTGTTTTGGCATTCAATTACTTCATTTTTACTTTCTACCTCTCACTGACTTTTTCCAAAGTCTCAGTACTGATCTATTCCTTCTTTTTAGAATTCCTGGAGCAAAGGTTTTATTTAGCAGATTTCTCCATTACTCTGTTGAAATAAGGAATTCATTCTGCTTTATCTTGTAGCATGCTGCGTCTGTTGTGAAGAGAGATCGCAAACTCCTGCTTCACTTCAACATTGTTTAATTTTTGTACATCAAAATGACGCGATCTTATAGTTCCATGCCTGAAATTGCTAAGCTTAAATGTAACTTAAGAGACTTGTGAGATTATGGTCGCTGCCAACATCTGTCAACCTTTTCGCAGCTACGTCATGCAGAGAGTGTCTCCATTTCTTGTTGATCATGATATGGTCAATCTGGCTTTGAGTAATTCCATCTGGTGAAGACCAGGTCAATTTGTGTATGGTCTTGTGTTCAGATATATGTTTCTGCCAATTACTAGGCCATAGTGTTTGCATAGGTTAGTTAACTTTTCACCATTTTCATAAAAGACACCTGATTCCATTTTTTTTTTTATTATGCTCTCACATACATTATTATCTGACCCCACTTGTGCGTTGAAGGTCCCAACAAGCATAACCACATCGTGCCTTGGGATACTTTCAATTAATCCTTGTAGTCTATCGTAAAAACTGTCCTTGCTATCGTCATCTGCATATTCAGTGGGTACATAGTACACAATAATGGGCAGTTTAGCCAACTTGGAATTCATCTGGCATACAATAATCTTTGATCAAGTGGTTATCAATCCACTAAAATATTGGCTGGTTCTTTGCTGAGTATCAAGGCAACACCTTGCTGATGGATATCATCTTGACTTCCAGACCAAAGTATTGTGTCTCTTGTGTTCAGTGTGCGTTTCCCGGCACCTATCCATCTTGCTTTTTGTATACCGAGAAGACTTAGTTTATAGTTTTTCATCTCATTTAATGTTTGTGCCAACTTCCCTGTTTGGTACAATGTCCTCACATTCTAACAACCAATTCTAGTCGCTGACTTTGGCGTCAGAAAATTAGTAATCGGGGTGGAGATTTCCTAACGGCTTTCATCCCCAACCGTTATAAGGCCAGCATCCTGGCATACTCTGCTCCTAATTCCACCATGCATAATAGTTTCAGTTTCTGTAGCATGACTTTGTTTTACGGGGCAAGGTCGCTAAGCCTATACGCCCAACCTCCAACCTGGAACATAGTGTGCTATAAATCTCGAAATCGATTTCGAGTAATTTCATTCTGATTGGCTTGTCATGAAGTGACCTTTCAAAACGGTTCAGTAAATCACTATATTAATTCTTCAACTTGATTGCATTGTATTGTAAGGAAGGTATTGACCCATTTAAAGTTTATGTACCCTGGCAGTTACTCAGTTCCAATACACCCATTCATCTTGTATTTGTTTTGAGCTTAAAAAGAGTAAAGGCTTCGGATTGATCATGACGGTTTTACCCGATGTAATTTCACCCATTTTGGTTAAAATTGAAATATGTTTATTTCGAGACTTATAGCACGCCATGCGCAGGTACATACATTATCATTGTCTAAATTCGTCATATCACTTCAAAATTGAACATAAGTCTATGTTCAATTAAATCAAACATATTTCCGATTTTGTATATGACGATTTCGGGACTGATCACGCACCAGGCGAAATCAACGAAATCGAATATGTGTTCAATTTACGGGTGACATGACAGTTTCAGTTAATCAGACTGCTCGAAATCAAACATATCAAAAGCAATCAAACATATGTTTGATTTCTCATTGATATTATGGTTTTGGAGTGATATGACCAGTTTTTGAAGCAATGAGATTGTCCGAAGTCGACATATATCGGTTTAAACAAGAAATATGTCGATTTCGAGACTTCTAACACACTAGTCGCAACATACACGTCACTTTTGTTGCATTCCGAATCGATATCAGTTTATGTAACCCCGGGGTGCGTACAATGGTTCTGCGTCATATTCGACTACATTATATCCGCCATAGTATTTCTTGTCTTTGAGAATTGCTTCTGCCATGCAACATTCTTTCGCATGTGTGTCGCGCCAGCAGTGTCATCACCGGAATATCTTGTTACTTTGATGCCTGGTGGGTGCACCGCGTGTTTTTGAGCTTGAATTTGGTAAACATACTTACTGAAAGTAGTAAATCGAGGTGGGCCACAGTCATTCGTTTACGTTGGCCATGTTGGCAGGTTGGAAAGAAGGCTTTCTCTTGCACATCTTTTTATGAGTTTCAGAAAAATAAATCTTAATGTGCAAAGTTCATGCCCAAGTCAGGTAAAACAACATAATCAACAAAAACGGTATTTCGGTAGACAGGCAAACGATTTGGAATCTTTTGGATGTTGTTCGTTTCAAGGACATGAACAACATTATCCTACATTGGAACAGTGACAAGAAGATTAGGCAGTCAGGGAAAATCTTGGACTTTTGGTGTAATAAGAAAATGCACCAAAATTTGGAGCTTCGTATTCATTAAGATCCATAGTGGCCGCCAATTTAACTAGTGATAACGTTATATCAATTGGATTTTTACTAGGAGAACGGTAGTATTTGTATAATTTAACGAATGATGCATGTATACGGCCGGGTATCAGTGATGACTAAGCCAACACAGAATCATGTGTCGAGAGGGCTGTTCAAAAGGTCAACAACCTGTCAACGGAAGTTTTTTGTTATTTATCGCAAAGTCCACTATGAAATTGAAAAGTCCGCGGTCAAATCTAATGAATATTCATTTGATATCGCGTTTTTCCTTCCAAAAATACACCCCGCGTTCTCATTAAGAATCCCCATTGACGTAACGTTATCACTATAGTTAAACTGGCGGCTTCCATGAATTTTGATGAATACGAAACTACAAATTTTGGTGTATTTTTAATTACATAAAAAGTCCAGGATTCTCCCCTACTGTAAAGGAGAACAAATCATATCTCGTTCATACATAAGATTCAGCAGGTTACAGGACTCATTTGAAGAAAGTGCCCCTTGAAACATGGACGGGATGAAACTGCAAGTGTCATTTTCGTCCCGTTCGAAGGACACTCTCTCAACGAGTTGAAAAGGTATTACGCAATTATTCGGCCACACGGGTAGTAGAGACAACTCAACAAAAATGCTGTAATTTTATAGAAACAATATTTGAACATCAACGAGTTCTTACTTGGATCATTTATACCCTGAAAACTGGTTTAATTATTTCATTTGGTGCAGAAATAAAAAGATAGCACTATTTTCAGCAGCGTAATTCTGAGTGACTTTCAAAATCTTTGCGACCATTAGCGTAACCTCCCCTTGACACTTTTTCGATAAACATTCTTGCGGTTAACGTCATTTCCATTCATCAGTGCAATATACGCGTAAGGACTCTTTGTGTCTAGAGGTCAGGAGTTATGCACCATCGAGCATACTTACGTAAAGCATACACGTGCAGTGCGAAAAGTATTTTCCAAAGATAATTGTAGGCAATAGCAATTACGAGATAATCATACACATAAACTCATGCTTTTTGAATATGACTCAATGAAAATATATTTTGGTTACTTATGAATATACAAGAAATATACTTTACAAGTTTCTTTATGCCTAAAACTCCACAGACATAACACATATTGATGTTATTCAAATAAAAAAAAACTCGTTTTGCCGTTATAACGGGAAAGAAGTTTTATTGTTAGAATGCTGTTCTTGATATTTGTAAACTTCGAAATAAATTTACGTGGAAATACAAAATATAGCGTCAATTTCGATGTTCAAAGGTTGAATCTTCTAAAAATTTGTCCAATTAAAACAAATTTCACATATTTCGCACCTTTAGAGGACAAATTTTGTTAAAACGCGAAGTGGAATTATTTGGAAATAAACTGGAAATGCAAACCGCCACATGCGGTTACTGAAATGCCACATGCACATAAAATCAGGATGGAGTTCTGTTCAAGCGGCGAGTTCTGTCTGTAATGAATGCACGGGACGTTAGAAGTACGCAGATGCCTATGCCTCTTAATTGTATGGCTTAAGCTTCCATCGAACACAGACAAATAAGTATTGAATCTAATGTCCCGAGATTTCGATATCAAACCAATACCCCTTATTAGGCTAATATTTGATGTCAAAGAAGTCATACACACATTTGAAGAGAAAATTTAATTCAGCACTAAAAATATAATTAAATGCTGTTAACTTAAAGGAGCACTAGACCGAAAAGTGAGGGAGTAATTTTAGAGGGTCTCCTCTAAAAATCAAATGCTTATATAGCACGAAACGGTATAGCAAATTTCTGGTTTATATAAATATTTAAGTAACCGTTACATACCCTCACGTCGTCTTTGGGCTATGGAGAATCTCTCGTATCGACAACGTTCATATTACCCGTCTTAGAATTGGTCACACCCACCTCACTCATTCCCACCTCCTTATTGGCTCCCCCAACCCCTCTGTAACAATTGCCACTGCACCCTCACAATCCATCACGTTCTCCTTGCTTGCCCCTGTACAACCTTCCCAGAGCTTCCCTCGCTCCCCACAACTCAATTGCTGAGTTCTTCCAGAAAAATCCTTATCCGGATAAGATTATCTCCTTCCTTCATCATGCTTCCCTCTACAACCACATTAAATTCTCCTCTTCCACCCCCTCTCTACTTTGTTTTTGTTTCACCCATGAACCTCCTCTCTCGATCACAGCTTTCTGACTTTTTGTTCTTAAATTTATCTCATTCTCCCCCTGTTTGCTTTCCTTCTTACCTCTAAGATGATCTGACCTCTGAGGCACGATTTGACCCTCGTTATCGTGGTGCTGTTAAGACCTCATCAAACAAACAAACATGAAGTGTATCGATCTTTTGTGGATGATATATATATATGTAAAATTCGCAAAAACAAGCGCCCACGCTTTTCGGTCTTGTGCTCCTTTAATATATGATACATTTTACGAGTTTCTTCAAAATTGGATCAGCCATACATGATAACTTCCCAACAGGAACATACAGTACATGTGGATAGATACATTTCCTAGCTGTCACTACCCTGGTATTTGGAGCAGTGAATTTTTTAACATTCTTACTTGGCGACCATTTGTCGCCCAGTGAGAAATTTTTGCATCAGAATTTTGTTCACTGGGCAACCAGGATTTTCACCTTGGTTTAACCATAGAGATAGCTCCATGATTTAACAAAATTGATGCTCCCATACAGTCGTAGAATAAAAAGTTTTAAAAACATCATATCAAATAACGTTTATGCATGTCATGTGAGACTTGATATCTCGATCCTTTAATTTTAAAGGTACTCAAATTTACTGACATGTTCCTTCGCACCTAGCATCAGTTGTCCTAGGGGTGATTGTGGTCGCCTCGTGAAATTTCCTTAAAAATTCACTGAATTGGAGTTTTTAAGTTCTCGAATCACATCTCCTTAATTAGACGAAATACAGGGTTAAAATGACGAGCAAATTATTTTTATGGCGGAACCTAAACACCTCCATACATCTTTAATGTACATTTTTAACCACATCAACAAAAGGTGCGTACGGAGACATGCAGAAAATAGGTAACTATATTCTATTCCAATTCAGCTTGTTTGCTCATCTATTTCACAATTGGTAAGTATATTTGAAATTCCTTTCATGTACCATCAGCATCTATATCCGAAACTTATTTTCAGGATCCGTCATTGTGTAATAATCTATCGTAAAATGTGTACGATTCAATCCCAAGGGTCAAAGAGCTATGCCTATTGCTTGTTAGTAATAGTGAAGTATTGTTTGACAAAATGGCCTATTGCGATGTTAGATGTTCACGCAGGAAAGTCGTGGTTGATCATGATGTTGGATTACAGCCAACAGTGAGTCAGTTGATAACACAGCAACATATTGCAAAATTTGAATCATACATATGGCTGCGTGGAAAAATGTGATACTTGGATCAAGTAGGTAATATTTTGGTTGTATATCAACGCTTGAAGAGGGGTAGAACTATATCAAGAATCTTCATGCAACAAATAATTGATCTATGTTCGATGGACAAAGAACTGATCAAATGCTTTTTCTTAGCAGTATAGAATAATGTAGGCAGTGTATGACTTGTTTGTATCATATGAAAGAAGAAAAGTTGGCCTATATATATATATATATATATATATATATATATATATATATATATATATATATATATATATATATATATATATATATATATATATATATATATATATATATATATATATATATATATATATATATATATATATATATATTGGGTTTAAATTCATATTGTTTTGATATATTTTGTTAAAGATATTATTTTAACATATTAATAGTTTAAAGTAGTAAAATACCATACATACCCACTTTTTCAGACATTGGAATTATAAACCATTTTTATTGTCTTTGTTTCAAGTTAGTAACGTTTTAATTTGTTTTTGCATTGGGAAGACGTTTTGTCATGGAAATGTGAAACTGTTAACTTAACACCAATAAACAGAAGAAAAAACCTTAAAACAAGAATATGGCTAGCGATTTATGAATAATAAAGAAAAATATTGCTATGTGCTTTAATATGTTTTGTATCATATAGCCGCTGAGAGAGATGCGTGTTAAGATAGGTGGAATAATTCTCGCGATTTGTATAGAAATGAAAATGGATTGGTATGACATTTTTCACGTAACAAAACAACCATTTTGTATGATGCTTTTCACGACCTGGTCCTTTTCCGGATCCTCGAGATGTCAGACCGCGTGTAACTTTCCCCATATCTCGACCGTACTGCAAGGCTCACGACGCCTCAACATTTCGCAAGGTAATGCTTTCAAAGCAATCGTATTTACCAGTTTACGCATTCCCATAAAATCGATTAGGAGACCCTTTACTGGTATCAACAATCAGCAAAGTACCATACCACACGTGATTTATAACTACCTCCTACAATTACAACAAATGTAAATGTTACATTAGGAATCAGGATTCGGGCTTAATTAAGCTTGTGGGTTTCACTGATTGCGAGGAATCATTTTCTGACTTTTCACAGCGTATAAATCCTGTCAAATGTTTTTTTTTTTTTTTTTTTCCGTCTAGTACCCAAGAACGTGTTAGTTGTAACAATCTTCAGCTTTATTGTTTGAAGTTAAAAACTAGTCTTTCAAGTTTTGGTCATACCCTTATATGTATATTTTGCATCAAATTACTGCACAACAGCCCAAATTTTGATTTTACAACATACCGGCGATAACACACATAGGCAAACATTGCCATTTTGTCACAGATAGATGCAAATTTCTGTGTTGGGTGATGGACGAGTTGGCGAGAGCCTTCATGAACTTCATGCATATAATAAAATTAGAGGGATGCATGGATATATAATAATCCTGGCACAATGTTAAAATGCAAGACCGATGAAGGATTGCAACTCAAAAGATGTAATTAACTGAAGAGGGATACCATGCAGCAATGTATCAGTTATCAACTTAATTGACAAAATGGAAACAAAAGTGATACAGTCTGGCAGTGGGAAACTTAATGAAGACTATGTGCTTCCAGAGATCAATTGCACTGAAAGGTATAACTCGACTTGATTCCGACGAATGATTCTTTAGTCTGTTATTAGCAGGAACAGTATGATTCAGCATAAGACGTGCTTGCTGTCAAGATTCACGACATTTATTACATTTTCATGAAAAATCCACAGTAAATGAAGTTGATTGGGTTTAAGAACGTGTCTTGTAATGCACACTATTAATCCGCACATGGATCCTATCTTGTGCATGAGAGCAGACGAATTCCATCTGTCCACAATCAGTTGACACTGTTTTAAAAAGTTCAAATTAACTGACATAATTTCGGGTTCATAACGAATCAAATAGCCATCTTACAAGCATATGGAAAAGTTCGATTATTTGCTTCCATTTTAAGCCACGCTCCTTTACACTATGAAAAACTGAAACAAATAGCGAACTATTTATTAATTTATAATTCATTTCGTAATTTCAGCTAAAGACATTTCTAGTTTAAAAATTAATTATCTATCTAATAAACTTGACTCCTATTTATATTAAATGTTTCGTCGTAAATGCTATATTTATGAACCTGTTTGCCATCATTTTTAACTTAGAGTGAGTCATATTTGTATGGTGAAGCCATAAACAAGGCGTGTTTTATCTTATTTCCCCGAAAATGATAACTCCAAAAACTTATTTCTTAAATCCTCTGATTTTCTAAGGTAATGACTAATGACGTCGTCAGCGTCCCTTGCGACAACTTGAAGACGAAATGTTCGGTGCTCTTCGATAGTGGATGTTCTGTGTACATTTGAATGATATCTTCCACAAATTTATTAATTTTACTTTAGTAATAGTTTAATGAATATATCAAGAACATTATCATACATAAATATTTCAAAAGAAGTACTTGTACTTATAGTTTGGAAATATATTCGTCAGTTCACATAGAGATTATTGTAACATTTTTAGATTGTATCGCGTATCCAAAGGAACCATTCATTATAGAAATAGTTTGACAAATTGCTGGGCAATCTGTAAACATTACAACATCCGAGTCAGTCTCACTGAATATATATTAACTGTCATTCATTTCCGAAAATGATATATTCATGACTATTTATGTACGAAACTGACAAAACATAATGTAACTCGCAGTAACTTTTCTAAATTATTTTTAAGTCCAAAAAAAATAGCCGCTTTTAAATGGAACATCCCGAATTTGCTCGTTTGGCAAATGATCGCTTTGCGTGTTACATTTTTCGATATGTTTACCATGCAAGATAGGTTGTGGGTATGATGCTACATGAAATGATGTGCACGCATCTTATGCTCATTTGGCACTGGGCAGTGCAGCCATCTATATGAACTAAGGCTATCACAAAACAGACTTAGGAAAAGGGAAAAGACAAACAATTTATATGAATGATAGAATTGCACCATTGTGTAACTGAAGTTGCATGTTAAACCTACGGGGTGACAAAACAAGCTTATTTCGATTGCTTATGTACAATTCCTTGACTGGTTGGTGATAGGATGATCATATTTGCGTGGTATTCATCCTCTATAACGCGCTCGATGAATTACGTTTATACATATCGGTGAACGTGGCATTATTATTTGGGAAGGAACACCACCTCCCACCCAACGAAACTTAATGCTTTAACCATAATTCACATTCTAAATCCAGGTGATCCAAGGCAAATATTTTTCAAAAACCATTTACTTTTTTTTACGTCAAGGTCTCGAAGAAAATGAATCGATCTTAACTTTCTTCAAATATTCCAAACTTCAGTCTTCAGTATATTTCTCCAAAAAGGCTACAGGAACCGTCACGGAGAAGTGTGGTGCAGGTTAAAACATCTGAAAACAGGGACAGTTAATGCACTTTGGGGCAATGGCACCAAGTATGTGCAGGTGGATCTTTAATCCAATGTAAAGGAGATTGAGAGACAGCTACACGAAATGAGTTAACTGATGGTTTGATCAAGGACTCTTGTGGGACAGAACTCCAAAGACGTACACTTCTGACAAAGAACTGGAATTTGAAGGCTTAAGAATGTAGTGATTGAACGTGGTTATAGCAAAATTCATGTTTGATTAATAGAGTAACAGATGAAGGGAAGCTGATGTTGACCAGATTGTTTGTTATAAAACATGCAAAGGGCAGCTAATGCTCTTCGCTCTTGTAAAGATTGCCACTTAAGCGTGTGGCGGATTTTGCTGCTGAGATTCGCATTCGGGCTATAATTGTAATAATTCAGAACATACCTGGCTGCTCGTCGCTGTACTGCTTCGATTTGTATCTATGCTTAGCTTGGTATGTGGATACAAGCATGTAGAAGTATAATGGCTTGGGCGAACAATGGTATTATAGGTAGTGGTTTTGATTTCCCTGGTTTTTCCAATGATACACTGAGAATGTTTATATTTAGTAGTTTTTAAGTTTAGCAGTATTATTCTGACCTATGTTCAGTGAATCAAGTTTTGAGTTTGGTGGTCTATAGAAGGACGCAATATTGACAAGTTTGCCATTGAAAAGTTTAAGCTGTACCCAAACACTTTCACAACTAGAATCACCATCTGGGAACGCAGCCTCTATATCTTCAATGTCTTCGTTGAACAGGATGAAAAACAACAGCCCCACTCTCATTACGGTCCTTGCGAAAGGATTTAAAGCCCTTGGGGAAGACTTCACTTGGCAAAGAGTTAGGTCCCAACTTTGACTCTTGACCAAGTATAACATGTGGGTTGTGATGGTCAATGATACAGTGACCAAACAGTAGAGTCTTGTCGCGTGTCAGTAATGTAGACTGTTGTTGGGTTCTTGTCCACAAGACTGCAAAGGGTGATCCTTCATTTATGCTACTGGAGATCACACCGTTTTTTCGTAGACCGTTACCAGATACACTCTACCTCCTTGCTCTTTTCAATTTCACGGTAAAAGTGATAAGTAGGGGGTATATTAGTCAGGGATATGGAGAGATGGGTTAGAGGTAGAAATCTGGCGGTAGGTTGCTTAATTTGACACAGACATTGTGAACACCAACGAAAGACGTCTTAATACTTGCTCATGTATTATGCAATCATCTGGCCTCACTGGTACAGGTGACAAAAAAGATCGATTCGGTTCTTATTCTAATTATTTATACCTTCTTACCTGGTTCAATTTTGTAATTCGGTCCAGAAATCGTGAAAATAGTAAAATAATGTTGTTCAAGGGTAGGATTCTGATATGTGAAGTTGAACATTTAAAGGAGTGTTCTGTTTTCTTATTACCCGTAGACCTGATTCCAACTAATCATTCCCAACTGGTTAAAACTTGGCTGGGATAGATGATTCTCAACTCGTATTCACCTGTTTACCTGAAGTGGCAGATCTCAACTGACAAGTTGAGACCTGTTGGAACCAGCGCTCCAAGTGCGGACCAGCTGGGAATTATGAAATGGACAATGAGTTATGAAGCCGAAGCCATAGCCGTGCCCTGGACTCCACGCCCTTAAGGCTTTGCGCTTGTGAAGTCCATGGCAAATCCTCGTGGGGCCCAGAAAGTAAAGCCCCTGGGAGCTCTGCGATTTTAGGCATTCCTGGGGTTAAAATCATGCCTAAAAACGTACACAATTTTCTTCCATCTGTCTTAATGTGGTTATGCCCCAAAATATATTTTTTTGTTTTTGTTTTAGGCTGAACATGAGTTGAGAACCCCCCCCCCCCCCTCTTCCTCTCCCACCACACACACACACTTTTTTGGGTCAGACACCTCGGTTCCGCCACCAGTGTGTAGAAATACTCAAGGGTGTTTTGAAGGAACTAATATTGTGCTAATATTTCTAAAATTTAAGTGGCTTTTGCATTCCAACATAGATTTCCTAGAACATTTCTTCTAATTACTTTTTTTGCTTTTCAGTATTTTCTGATAAAGTTTGATCACAACCCTCTATGTTGATCTTATCTTATTCACTGCTTGAAATACTGTGCTACATAAGCAAGAATGATATACCTTATATAACTTATATCAAAATGATATATTTCCTATTAGCAGCGAAGTGTAACTTCATGCAACAAAAGATTTAAGTGACATGTTGTCTCTCCTTTTTATGTAAAATTTCAGACGACTAGTGGCGGTGCAACGGGGAATGGGAAAGGGGATATCCCCAATCCCACGAGATTGCTTCTCCTCACTTTCCCCAGAAAATGCACGAGCGACATGTTTTGTTTAATATGTAGGGTCCCCACCCGCCACTGACCATGTGACAAAGCTAACCCTCTCTTGCACGACATAAAAAAAAAACATGGCGCCGCAACTGCAGCCGACACAGTAACCAATCAGCACTCGACAAACTATTCACAAATAAAGAAATAAGACATCTTCGTGTTCATCGCCGTATATCTGTTTGTCGTATATACGTTTAGGTTTATCTTGAAAATGAGATACATTTGAAAAGCGAACACGTTTAGAACAATTTACTGTCTATTTTTTTGCAAAAATTTCATCGAACGAGAAATATAAATTATACATCTTAAAATAAATTGTACTTCAGAATTTTTTTCAAAGGTTTATATTTGTAGTTTCATTTAACCAAGGTCCTAGCAGCCGGGGCACCGTTAAATAACCATTTAATTCGACATAGGCGCTCTATATGTAGATGGTAAATCTGAATATATGCTTACACAAAATAAGCGTGCCAATCTCATATTTCATTTTATAGATTTGTATTCAATCATCTAGATCCAAAAGACGTCGTTGATGTTTGAACAGGATGGAAGGTATATTCATATGTGATTTTATTGCAAACATTATGCACGTTGAAATACTTAAGAACCCGCCATTTTTTGTGTGTGCAAGGGCCTATTTTAACACAAGATCAAGGCTTTGTGTTGCCATAATTTATAAGGACAGAAGATGGCAGGGCCTAAAAGGAACTTTCAAAGACATGCTACACATCAAATACCAATCTTTCAAACGAAAACTCAATGTTAATTCAATAGAGTGTTCGAATCTTAAGTTAACTAGATATTAGAATCAAAGTTATTTCAGTTTCAAGGAATATGTAGCAACCTTCATTGTTTTTAATATGTCAGATAGATCTCGAATATAAAATTGATATGTGCAATGCTTTTGTTTTTTAAACATTACGTAATTTCCTTGAGACTCATTTATGTTTTCTTTCTCAAAACGAGTTTACGACTTTATTACATATTGTTATTCTGTATAAATCTTTCAGGTAATCCATGTTCTAATTCTACATTTTGTTTGTCTAGTTTCTTACTTTGACTATAAGATGTTGGAAGGACATTTTCTATTTAGATAGAAGAGGACATTTTCTACTTAAATAGAATCTGGTTGAAGTGTGGCTATCACCTAAAACATATATCATCAAATCTTCAACTAAATAAACGGATGAACCGATATTTGTAGGAAGCTCTCTGTCGTTTGTTTTTCTCTGCCTTATGTGATAAATATTGTTATTTACGATTGAAATGCTTTATCTTTTTTTCCATTAAGTTGCGGACATTATTCTTAAAATAAATCCCAAGGACATTTATAAGATATTCTTCTAGAATGGGGGAGAGTATATACTTATTTTCCTGTTTTGTGAGGACAGAAGAACTGACATTTTGAAGAACTCCATAAGTATGCGACCGTAGAATAATCAAGTACGTAAAAAGCCCTCAAATTGTCTACATAGACTTCAATATCCCCTAATATCTTTTGAGGAATCCGCGTTATATATACTTCATAGTAACAACTACACTAGTCAGCTAGTTACGATAGTATGTTTATTGCATATGGGCAAAAACATTGCATTCCATTCGAATTTCAAAACATTTGCTTCGATATACAGGTAATGAAGAAAGAATTGGAAACAGTGGGTACCCGTTTAGAATTTTCTTTTGGAAATGTTCGCAGAATCTGGTTTCAATTTATGGAGGAAGTATACTGCATACAGTTGGTAAGAGAGTAGTTATCAAGCATTCTTTTGTTTTCATAATACCAAACATTATTTGCTTTTTCTATTTTGACCGCCTGAAATATGAATGTTATGTTAATTCATATATGTTTACGTCAACCAAAGAATCTGAGGAGAGGCATGCACTGACAACATGTTTATATTAGAGATATCTAAAAGATCAAAGAGAGTGAATATTCAAGAGTCGATCTGTCTATATACTGATATACTCCTTTATGTGTGACATGTTAGATGTGGGTGTTTTACTTCATAACCATCGAGTAAAGTAAATAAGAGTGTCATGGTATTTCTATTAAGTTGTCTCAGTGCTCCTTTAAGGAATATTTCCATGATTTCCATTTTCATAAGTTTGGCAGAGGACGATTAAAGAAAAAAATTGGTGTAAAAACCATGCTGCAAGTTAATTCTTTATGTATTTCACTGAAAATAAATTGCCTGTTTGTAATTCATTAGTTAAATTATCGAGATTGGTTATAAGATGTACTTAAGAAGAACATGCTTTGCCCATCTGCTCGTGTACCTTACACTCTAAATGAAAGAAAATATAATTGATTGAAATACATAAAGCATTATCTTGGCTCTGCAATTATGATATCACACTGTGCACTTCAAGGTAACGTTCTAACACACTGGTGAAATCTTTGAAATATAATAAGTATATATACGGAATAAGATATCAAGATGATTTTCACCGATCTGTTTATTTAACAGTCCTCTGTCATATATATGAAAATTCACGGGAAGATTCCTACTTATTTCGAAAAAGCATTCAAATGCTGGTTAAAGCTTACCCATAACAATTATAAAAAAAAAATAAGTGGCAAACTCCTGATAGTACTTATACACACAAATGTTGTCTTATATTCTTTCCATCTGTATAACTTTATGTCTCCTATCATAATATCAAAATACATTGCGAATGATCATAATGCAGTAACGTAAAGAAACATTTAATGTACTGCACAGTCAGACAGTAGCAGGCATTTAACATATATCATTGTAAGTAAGGCTAAGTGACCAGCGTAATTACTCCTAAAATATTCTCGAATTGCTTATTTCCTTAAATGCTGTTTTTTTAGGGCCATATAGGTATTTCACGTCGTTTCGGCAACTTTTAAAAAGACATACTTTTGCTCTTTAGAATAACGTACACTGGCACAATATAATTTCACGTATGGGTTCCACAATGCAATGTTAATATCATGATTAAACAGTTCGATGTAAACATGTAATAGAACATGTGTAAAACAAACGTTTTAGTTCACATAGGGGCCACATTATTGCGAGAACATTCATCATAGTATTTCTTTATATTTCGTTATAAATGCAATTCATAATGGCCTACCTGTAATTTCCACAAACCGGAGCTTCATTATCGAGGATGAATTAACCTTTAACCATTAAAGTAAGTCATCTACGTGACTAATGTGAAGAAAGATTCAGACATGATATATTGTTTGCGGGACATATTTGTTAATTCGGTTACGGTATTTAAAACGGAGAAGAAAAAAAATAGGTGGGGGAAAATATCAGATATTACTCCAATCACAAATTGAGGAGTTACTAAACACTAATGCACTATGCCTTCTATATACTTTAACTGTGTAGACGAACTTCAAAGTCAAATGGTTATAGAAAATTTTACACAATTTAGAATTTATTTCGATTTCAAGAAAAATGCTGGATTATATGGTTAGATTATATAAGCGAAATCTCTCTAAAAATGTATACTCTTTAAGGAAAGGTATCGTTCCATAAATACATTCAGAAGTGAACGCCGCCATGATGGTAACGTCCGGTTTTTCCTATTGATCGCGAAAAATGTGCATTGTAATCGATCACACATGTGTTTTATATAACATCAAAGATTTCTCTCAATCAATAAGGAAATTTGAAAACCGGAGTTGACATTACCAGCACGACAGCGTTAACTTCTGAATTCATTTATGGAAAGATACCTTTCCTTTAAACTTTAAATAATACAATATTCTTATGAGTGGATGTTTCACTCTCTAAATTCTGCGTTTGATTTATCATGGTTATCATTAAAGACTTTCAATTGGAGAACGAAGCATGATGGTGTCATCTTTAAGATTTGTTGAAGAATTCCTGAAATTAAGGAATACATATTAGAGTTCGGAATCTTTGATATTAAGTTTCCTCCCGGACTTAAAGATCGAAGGCAACATTATGAATGTTGGGTAAAAGGTATGACGCAGCACGTCATTATAATTTGTAACTAAATCATTATTTGAACCTTTCTTTACAGCACATGACGCAGATAAACTTAGAGACCAGCGAAATGTCAAGTTTAAAGAGTTTATAAATGAACTGAAGTCAGAGCGGATACCTTGCCCATATACGGTAAACCGTTGGTGATGCAATTATACAATTAATTTTCTACACCAAATTTCTAAGCAAATGAAGTAAATTCTTTAAACCTTACTGTTAGATCATAGTAGATATTTTAAAGAAATGGAAGCTGGCATATCCAATTGATTTTTTTAATCGTTCAGGTAGTTTAAAAGAGAGGAAATTCCCCGTTTCTAAAATGGAATGCAGGAAATGATTTCATAAACGTATCTTAAGTACCATTATTTTGGCTAAGTTACTATAATATTTACAGTGTATGCAGCTAAAAGTTGTTGTTGTTCCTTACTGTTTGATGCAAAGATTATGACAATTTGTATAGTTACTTTTTGGATCAACAAGTGAAAGTGGTAATCAGGATATTTTGAATAACTATTCTTTGAAAAGTCTATAAAGTTGGGGTGTTTTACAGAACTTGTATGTTACCTTTTTGAAATTGGTAGGTATTTTTCATGAATGATCAAGTTTATTACGTTTTCTTGGAATGTTTACAAATTTCCTCCTTAATCCGAGTCAGCTCTAATTATGTTTCTTTATTCATCTTTCATTACAAACTTTTTAAGATTTACGCGTCATTAAAAAAAGCAAAAAGTAAGTATTAAGTTTGATTCTTATTCTTGTGTTGAATTGTTGATTTTTCATTACTAGAAGCATAAGATAGCATTTTGGTTAAAGTTATGAAGAATATGAAACCACGCTTTATTTTAAATTTTCTCTAACCGAAGGAGAAACAATTATGTCAGAAATATTGCAGGCAACAAATATACTTGAAAACTTACAACAGCTCACAAAAAGGAACATTAGTGTGAAGAAAAATGTGCGCGGACAAGTTACAGTACCTGCCATTCTGATATATAAATTTTGTATTCTTCTGGTGTCAGACCTTTTCTAAAGATATACTTGGTAAATACACTTTGTCTGTAGATTTACAGAATGAATTGTAAATGACTGATTTTCGCTCTTTTATCTACAGGGAAATGGCTACAGGATCTACTAGATTCTACAAAGGTTTGTAAGGCTTCCTTTGACTATTCCCTCATAGTAAATCGGAAAAATATTGCAACTGCTAGAAATGGGATAAACATGTAAAATGTCGTCCATGTTTTGCTATAGCTTTTATATTAGAATAGTGTGTCTAAAATTCATTGTTTTTCTTCATATTAGATGGAAGGAACGTTTTTTTTTTTATGTATGTATGTTGATTTTAAAGACATCAAATTGGAAGCCGTGGGTCTATGTCATGCTAGATCTGACTATAATTTCTTCGCCTTCGTTTGTATTCCTTGCATTCAAAGGAAATTGACAAGTTATATCTTAGTTTCTACTAGAATGGTTTATGGCATCAACTTTCTTAAATGAATCTAGATTTTATTTTTTATGGGATCCATATTTGGAACATTCTTATTGCCACGGGTAACTCACAGTCCATAGAATAAGTTTAGAGTTTGTAATTTTCATAGAATTAGTAGGTCTTACCACGCTAGGCGTAAAGTATGAGCAACATGCAGAACAAGAAAGAAAGAACCCCAAATTCATAGAATATAAACAGATAAAGTATTCAATATTTTACAGGACTTAGCATTATTTTTGCATCTTAGTCTGTGGAGGAAAAGGGATTGATGTTTTCATTCATCAGAAAATTGTGTTCAGATTGTACCTTAGTCTGTGAATGAAACGTTATTGATTTTTTCTACACTGATTAAGAAATGGTTTTTAGAAGACACCTTTCCGGTACCAAAAGGTCAGTTACCTTGCAAACTGGTAACGCTTACATTGAAAGAAAGATGACAATTGATATTTTGGCTTTTTCTAGATTTAATTATTGCACCATTCTTTCAATGTATTTACCATTTTTTTATTGGGATCTTTGATATATATAGTGTGTAGTCAATTGAATCATGATTATGATCGTACCTGATGGACAATATGTTTTTAATTTAGTACGTCAATTCAAGCGATCCTCTCGTTGATAAGTTGCTACCTTGGGCATATCTTTTGGGATAACATTGAACAATGAAATCTAATGTTATTTAAGGTTATTTAGCTTTGTAATGGAATATCAAGACTTTTGCATTGCTAAATGGTTGTGACAGAAATATTCTAGCTGTGATTACTTTAAATGGGTTCACGAATATCCTTAAAATGCGTACGTAAAGATCTTAAACCTTTGTCTTAGAAGCCCAAATATGAGTGGATGTGGTTGTTTACGTAAACCAGGTGATTTGTGTGGGGTAATACGCAAAAAGTGTCTATTTTATCGTATGATCTCAATATTCGTTCTCAGGAATTTAATAAAGATTTTGTCGATAGAGTGCAAGAACTGCAAAATACACACTTTTCAGAAGATGGCAAGGTTTGTTTAATTTCTTATTTGATATCTTTAGGATTAGGTCGGAACTTCATACATGTCATTTTTTCCGTTTCTTATTGTTTAAGTAGATTATAGATAAATCTGTCCTTTTCTATGGTGTTTTGTTCCTTGTTGAATATATCCTTGATTTCAGACTTGTGTAGGTCCGGAGCAGACACATACCAAAATCTGCATATTCAATTTACAGAAGAATATTGAAAATCAACACTGAAAATAAATGCTCTGTTTCTACGGCTTATTTAACAACAACAAAATGTGTTAAAAAATCAACTTCAACAGTTAGTTCGTTTTATCCTTAAATAGAAATTTGTGTATCAGTATGTACCAAAGGTGTATAAAGAGTTTCCTTTGAAAGTTTGAAAGAGCACTAAATTCTGAAAAAGACAGTATTGTGAAGATTTCCCAATTAGTAGCTGATCAAAGTTCCAAGAGCATTGTGAAGCAAGTACTATTTCCCAATTAGTAGCTTATCAAAGTTCCAAGAGCATTGTGAAGAGAATACTATTTCCCAATTAGTAGCCTATCAAACTTCCAAGAGCATTGTGAAGAGAATACTATTTTCCAATTAGTGGATTATCAAAGTTCCAAGAGCATTGTGAAGAGAATACTATTTCCCAATTAGTGGCAAATCAAAGTTCCAAGAGCATTGGGAAGAAAATACTATTTCCCAATTAGTGGCTTATCAAAGTTCCAAGAGCATTGTGTAGAGAATACTATTTTCCAATTAGTGGTTTATCAAAGTTCCAAGAGCATTGGGAAGAGAATACTATTTCCCAATTCGTGGCTTATCAAAGTTCCAAGAGCATTGTGTAGAGAATACTATTTTCCAATTAGTAGTTTATCAAAGTTCCAAGAGCATTGTGAAGAGAATACTATTTCCCAATTAGTGGCTTATCAAAGTTCCAAGAGCATTGTGAAGAGAATACTGTTTCCCAATTAGTGGCTTATCAAAGTTCCAAGAGCATTGGGAAAAGAATATTATTTCCCAATTAGTGGCTTATCATAGTTCCACAACCATTTTTGATGTATTAAGATGAAGGTAGTTCATAGTTAATTTTGCAATATTATTTATAAATTATTTCTTCGTTACTTTCAGCCATTGATTCATCCAAAAACGTTTTTCTCAGCTAAATAATAACGTACTAAATAACGCTTCAAAGATCTATAAATGCAAATTATAATACAGAAACCTTTACAATTTTGTCTACTCTCCATGACTTATAATGGAAGAATATTTGAAGTGATCGTTATGTTATTTTATATTATTCGATATTGTTTATGATTATTATTTATATCATTTGTGAATATCATTATTCAAATTTCGACACGTTTAGACTTTAGAGGCCCATACGTTGAGCGAGGCATTTGTTCTCGCACAGCTGCTAGCACACCTTCATTTAGAAAAGCAATCAATTCTACTTGCACAAATACACAGCGCTTTGCAATGTTGATAAGTAATTTCTTCACGATCAGTAATTTTCCTTTTTAACAGGTTAATGCATTTCAGAAATGTGACGCAACAAACGGTGAACAAGATTATGATTCCGGCTTTTTTGATATGGGTGAGGTCCTCAAGCCAACATTATTTCTTTATCATTTGATATATCATCTTTGTGTATCAGTATCATCACCGCATAGTTATCCAAAATGATAAAGTTCATATCATAATTTGCATTGTGTGGCTGTCATGGGTAATATGCAGTCAGCCGACTTAAAAGATTAAAATATTTTATCAGGTACTAAATACTTATCCCCGACGTTCAAATCAGCATCTTCATTGTTTTCATGATCGCTTTCAAAAAAAGTTCTTTCATAACTATCATTTCTTACTCTTATAATTATTAGTCTTTATGGTTTTATCGATAAATATCATTGGGTTTGAATTTAGTATCTGTATGTTCGCAAGAACATTTCATAACAATGTGTACCGCTATGCAAACCTGCAAAAATGAACTGAAATGTTTTGGCAAAACTTAAAGTAGATGAAGAACATATTTAGCGGTCATAAATATTGTAAAAAGTTGAATACACCATTTTCGAGTTTTTACCAGACTACTATTAGCGGGATTTCCTCTCTGTCTAGACCAGGGGCGGCGCGGTTTGGTATTCAAGGTACTCACTGAATACCTACTTTTTTCAAAGTAAAATTTTTTTTCACCTTCTCTATACTTATTTGAGAATAAGAATACTCGAGAATATATGTTTGTATGTGTACGTTGTACCAAATAGTTAACGCTCATGCATTTCTACTCTTGTGGTAATCTTAGTCAGAAATAAATACCATCAATTCGAGATTTGCACTAGAACAGGCTATGAACGCACATCTTTTACATTGTACACCCTGGTTGCACTAGTTGCCGCTAGTTTTGCACTGGAGATATTTAAAATCAGAATTGCTTACCTACGGTAGCTAAACGGTTTCGTATAGTACTGTACACTGAGAGGTTAAAGTTATGTATCATGGAAAATATAATTCTGAATTTAGAAAACATAAAACGAATAAATAAATGTTTTTTGAATACGCCATTTACCAAAGTACCATGGCGCTTACAAAGTAAAATAAAAACAAAATGAAAAATATTAAAATAAGTGGGTCTTTAAGAGTGTTTTGAATATTGTAGTGGATGGAGAAGTTCTCATGTGGGTGGGTAAAGTGTTCCAGGATCTGGATGCAAGTATTTCAAATCTTTTGTCACCTATGGCAGAATTGGATATGGGTATGTGAAGTCGGGTGGAGTCATTACTCGATCTGAGTTCACGTGCGGGTTTCCTTATCTTGATCATATCCTTTAAATACCAAGGCGCCTCACCATTCAGGATTTTGTAGATAAAGAGTAGTGTTTTGTAGGTGACCCGTTTTGATATTGGTAGCCAGTGTAGCTTGCTGATTAATGGACCTGGATCAGTTTGTCTACCAACACCGAATATCAGACGCGCTGCTCTATTCTGGAGACGCTGCAATCTTGTCAAGTCTCTACGAGACATAACAGTAAAGATTGAGTTGCAGTAGTCCAACCTGAATGTGATTAAAGCACAAACTAGGTGGTGACATCTGTTTGTGTCGATAAATCTTTAAATACGCCAGAGGTTTCTGATGTGGTAAATTATTGACCGACGTAGAGCAAAAACATACTCATATAATTAACAAAATCGACGTGAAAAGAGCTACTTACTAGCCCTAAGTACAGATCGTTTATAATAGGCATCATACAAAAAGATGTAATTTACGAAAATAGAAAGAAATTATAGGAGTAAAGGCACATAAAGCAATTACATGCTCTTAAATATGCTCTTTAAAAGGGGGCATCGCCCCTTAAGCCTCACCGTAACTCCGCCTTAGGCAGACCTGTTCTTGAATGCCAACTTATTTCCCCTCCGAGCCGCCCCTGATGTACATGTAAATATCACCAAAAGTAATACTTTCACTCCGGTTATTAATGTCCTTTGAATGTTTTACATTTTGCAGCCTGACAGAAATATATCCCAATCACATAGAGATCAATCATTTTGTTCCATATTTACCTCCACATTGATCATATTCTTCATTATTCGCATTACAGGAAGTGTTGCTGAAACTGGAAAAATGCAAGACGATTCTGCTCATTGTAAAGCGTCTAATGAAAAACTATACAGGAATTGCGAAGATTCAAGGAAAACGGTAACTTCAGACAATGAATTATGACAATTGATATTTGATAAATTTTGAAACGATTACGCAATACGAGTTCCTTTTCAGTTTTGTATGGTTAAAGGCCAACTGAGTCAATAAACGATATACATTTTATCAATTAGAAGTTGTCGGGGTTTCGACTATTTCATTTTATTTTATTTTATTCGGAGTACCTTCGGGTTTACTTTTCACTTCCCATGCACGTCGGTTGAAACAGGGGCAAGGGATGAATCTCCCTTTTGTGTGTAGTGCCATTTCAGTCATAGCTGTTTGCAAGATATTTCTTGAAAGGTTTGTATGTTGCTGTGTTTCGTGTTTGTTTCAAACTTGATTGATAATATTCAGTTAATATAGTTCTTACTGTCCGTCTAGGCTCATTCATTCCAACATATTGTAAGTCCGGTTCACGCTTCCGATCGGGAGATCTCCCAGTTTATAACCCACAATGATCTTTCCAACGGTAAAATAGGTTTTAACCAAAGGTATAAAAATGCATGCGAAATTTTATTGGTGCAACAGAACGATAAATTATTTTCTTCATTTTTACCAGCGCAAATTTGACTTTCACCAGGGAAATTTAAAGTAACCTTTAAAAATGTATTTTAATAGTTTCTGAAGAGCAAATTTGAAAATCTTAGTCAGCAGCAAAAGCTCAAATTGTACAAAAAAATTCCAGAAATATCAATTTCAATATCATTTTCAAAGTATACAACTTTAGAATAATAGAATTTGAAAGAAAATAAATGTTAACGGCTGAATATTTGAACAGTTTGAATTATGGTCACTGCGCAAGTCTTGATCTCCCAATCAGGAGATCTCCCAAACGGGAGCGTGGACCGGACTGATTACAGTGCACAAAAAGTGAAACACTTGTATTGATTATGATGTTTATTTCCGACCTTTTTCTTTTTGAAGGTTTCTTACTGTGTTCTTGCGTGCATCATGTGGTATCCGGAAAAGGTCTTACATACAGTTTTTCTAGACTACGAAAGCCTGTTGATAAAGCCTTCCAGGAAAAAAGAGAATAACGTACAAAAAAGCAATAGAAGAATATCTGAAAGAAAATCATATTGGTGTGGGGGTTATTAGAATTCCACCCGTTGTTTCTCATGAAGACCGATTCAGGAAAGGTACACAGAATGTTCAGAATCTCACTCTTTATTCTGATGAAGAGATAGAGCATGTGATACCTTCACAATACAAGCAGATAAATGAATTGAACATTCGGCGTGATTCCATAAGATGTGTTGAAATTGTAGCCCACACCTTAGCAAGTTGGGCAAATAAATCTCAAGTTGATATGCTTATATTTACCAACTACGCATATAAATCTTACCTACGGTTCATAGACAGCAGCCACACAGTTACCAGCCAAGTCGGTGATTATGATGTGCTTGCCATTTGTAGACAGATTGGCGTCATTTTTATACAAGTGAAGTACACTAAAAGTCAGGCTTACAAAACAGTTCTCAGCGACGTAAAAAAAGCCTTTAGACAAATTTTGAAAGATAATTACACATTCTTTGAGTCAAACAGAGACTTATCATTTATATGGAGTATCCCAACGTATAGCTATGTGGCATTTCCTTCGCTGCAAAAGAATATATTTTCCGAATTGAATATTTGTGACAGCCACAAAGAATTCATTATTACAGCAGCAGACTTGGAAACAACAAACGCACTAAATAAAGCAATGAATTTACAGGCGAAACTCGACAATTCCCATATGTTGCCCAAAAACTACCAACTCCTCTGTGCAAGATATGCGGGTCCGACATCGAAAGCAAAGTCAGGAAATCTACAAGCTTTAATTCAGAAAACGGGAAAAAAGCTCGGCTCTGGATTTTTATTTCTTGAACAAAGGCATATCCACGAAAGAGGAGCCAAACTCCAGATCATTGTAGGTAACTACGGAACAGGAAAATCTGTCCTCTTAGCACAAAGAGCTTACTCACTCGCAAAATACGATCCTATTAGCACTGTCTATCTTTTGGTATTTCCACACACGACCAGAAATCCCACTCTGTTAATAAAACACTTAAAAACTTTGGTAAATGGTCAAGAATTCGTTAACTTTAAGGTCTCATCTTTGTTCGAAACCGACAGTGAAGCACAGAATACTCTCTCGAAACTTTTTTCGAGCATTTGAAGTTATTATCAAGTACAGTCATGGGTACGTGTCATTTTTTCATCGATGAAGTACCATACCAACTCTTCAAGGATTTTGAAAAGTTGCAAAGTCTTCTGTGTATGTTCCCAAATAGTACAATATGGATGGCTACAACTAAATCTCCCATCTTTTTCTCGAGTCAGCCTGATTTAAACGGACGGAAATATACATTAATCATCTTTCTACTGTTAAGACTATACCGGGAAAATTAGCCAAAATGATTGCAAGAATTGAAGAAAGCGCAGGTCTCCTTCAGAAAATGAAGTTAGGTCATGTTTTAGCAGGTCCAGTGCCTTTGCTCTTTCGTGCTCCACCGTGTGAGTGTTTGATAGCTGACTTTTCTTACAAGCATTGCACTTGTTTAAAAGAAAGAATACTATCAGTTCTAAAACGAACAATGATTTATTTAAAAGACATCCCCTGTGATGATATTGTGATCATGACCCACCAAAGCTTGTCTCTTTACTTCATGAACATCTACGACATCTTGGTAACATCGCTGAAAAAGCTAGGATATGAAGCACAACTCAATGTATATAAGAGGTCCCCAATATCCCCAAAAAGATCAAGTGGCGGTCAAAGTATCCTCATTGTTGACGACACAACTTTTACAGGATGTAAAAGCCAAGTGGTAATAGGATTTGATTTATTCGGAATGAATCAGTGGTTTCCTTATGATCCAGTCACACTCAAAGAAGACTTGAAAACATCACCCTTTACTCGATGCCTCAGTCAATACGTGCATGTTACTTTTATGCCACATGAAGCAGAGCACCTGTGGAAATTATTCTTGGAACAAGGAAAAGTTTCATTGAATCCACCATTTGTTGCTCAAATGAGCATTGACCTACTAATTGGACACAATCTGATAATAGAAGTATTTGATAAATCGGAATAAGTTTTCAAAATATAAAACACATGCCACGAATAAAGTAGTAGTTTATAAAAACATTATTTCAGACTTCTTCGACGTACTTTAAATTGTATTGATCTCATTCAACTGCTTAAAAACAAGTCGACCGTATATGATGTTGGCAAGAAGTATCGTCATGGGTTTTTTTTTTTTTTTGATTTGATAATTAGAAGAGTGTTTAATCCAAGCAGATTATTCTTTAACATCTATGTGAGGTTTATTGCTAAGTCAAAGTATTTTTTTTTATAAATGCAAAATCTATGAAATATCTTATAACATTACATAACATTACATCGTATAACACACCGTAACTTAACGTTACGTAGCATAACGTAACATAACACAACTATCCACAGCCAACAAAAGAAAAATGCAGAACAAGTAAACAAAATCAAAGACGCCCATAAACAAGAAAGGACATGATGTTGACTTCGAACAAAATCGGACTTTGAAGAGAATCGCAGCTAACCCCCACCCAGGTAAACCATTCTACTCATTAGCAACCCTTTAAGAAAATCTAAAACGCTGCAATTCATGAGAACTGATTGGTCAATTTCAAACTGTGATCACGTGTCACATGAGGACTCCAAAACATGCATGAAATTACCTGATTCATATCAGTACGCACTCTTCTCAAATCACGCTCGGAGTCACGCGGGGTCAAACCAACAATTTACAGCATATATATGTATAATGGTGACTTAAAGACAAGCAGAAGATCCAGTCAATCTTGTGCTTCAAATTCCGCCATCGACCAAGTCAGCTAACACCGGATTTGTATTAGATGTTTTATTATTTTAAATGTATAAATAATCTAAATAAATGTAGTATTTAGATGTGACTTCTACTTTTCACCTTCTTTGTAGATACTTGTTCTTCTTCTTATGCATTTTTTGTAATGTACCAATGAAATGCCCATTCAAATCACACCATATAAAGTCACTTACCTGAAGTATTAGTAATCACAACTTCAAAAATGTAAGAAACCAGGTGATGGATATGTTAAAAGATAGCAACTCAATGGAGATTATAGCTTTTTTAAGCGAGCAACTTCTTATGATGACACGAGAGAGATGTTTGAAATTTGTAAATAGCATCAAGACAGTAATTATCTAAGCTTGTATCGGTGAGATAGCCGTTTTACATTAGTTTTTCTATTCGTGTAGGATCCGATGTTGTTTGTCATCTTATAGTTATTTCGTATCATTTTAAACATAATTTGTTTGCGTTTGACAAGTGTCCCCGCACAAGGAAGAAACAAAGGTTTGGGATTTTGTTCACGTGTTGCTTTAGACTTAAGCTAAAATATATATTTTCGTATCATCATTCACAAGCAGTGATTAAATTGGTATAATCAGATTTCCTTATTTTCTTCACTCTCGAATTCACATTTTTTATTCTGCTGATATATTTTCAACAATTTGGAACAATTTGTACCGTAAATCCACGGTAGTTATTTTATAGCGGCTCATACAAAATATAAGTTTTCCTATCCCGTAGTTTAGGCTCCTAGTCAAAGGAATTGACTGTTCTCGCGATACTTTTTTTTATTAAAAAAAATAGTTTTCTTTATTTTTATGGATTCTAGACCGAATGATTATGAATATTTGGCACAAAGCAGAACAGCAATGACTTCACTTACAAACATTAAAGATGTGTCAGTAAACACAAGGACCAGACTTGTGCAAGCAATGGTGTTTCCGGTCGTAATTTACGGATGCGAGACTGGACTATGCGAAAAGCGGACATTAAAAAGGTTGGAAAATGTATGCTTTTGAAATGTGGATTTAGCGCAAACTGCTTAAATCCCATGGACAAAGAAGAAAACCAATGATTGTGTCATACCGCACATCAACATCGAAAGATCCCTTTTGAATGTCATCTTCAAACAGCAACTTAGCTATTATGGCCACATCACCAGGAGCAATGGCAGCATGGAAAGAGATATCTTTGAAGGGGGAATGGAAGGGAGAAAAAGGGGAAGGCCACCAATGAAATGACTTGATAATATCCAAAAGGTCACTCCGCGGAACGAAAAAGAATTAAAACAGGATGCTATCAATAAATTGGAGTGGCGAAAGCGGAGTCATTGCATCACCAGGGGTCGTTCACGATCTGATGGACTCTTAATAACAACAAACATAATTGTTTCAATATGCTAAGAAGCAATTGTAAATTATTTGATTGTTTATATGATCAATTTTTTGTGCTTTCTTAGCTCTTGCGATCTTTGAAATATATATAGATTCTTATTCCAACGTTAGTGTGGAATTATCTGGTTATAAAGCGCTGAAATATTGTTACTTGATGTTACATTGGTAAACATAATTGTAACTTTAGTCTCTCTGATTTTATTGAGAATAATTATTATTTCAAAATATTGTTCTAAAAGGTCGTATACCGTATCGATTCCTATCCTTTGCCTGACTGATGTATTTGTGCACTATCTACGGAATATATATATAAAACATCACAAATCGCATTTAAGAAAATCTTTAATTTGTTTACGGAAATAATTTTATTTCCGGTGAAATATGTCATCAAATTATATCGATAATGAACAGACTTGAATAAACATCATTTGTTTGCTTTGTCAATATGTGGATAAATCTATTTTGGAAGAATCAAATTTACCAGTCCATACTGTCTCCATATACAAAAAATTCTGCCCAAAATATAAAATTGCCAGGGTTCTACACTGTTTATTCTTGTGCTCATAAGTTCCCATTCAATGGATTCTGAAAGACCATAAAGTACTGTAATTGTCATAGTTTGTTTAGAACGTTTTCTGTTCCACCACACCATGGTTCCACACAAAATGGTACTTTACACCAGCTAGTAGGTAGTTCATACGAACAGAAACCAATCAAGATGATCCGCACAAAATGATACTTCAAACTAACTGGGAACAATAAAACCGTCTAGCACAAAATTGTACTTCAGGCGAATTAAAAGCAATGAAGCCGTTCAGCACAAAATTATACTTCAAACGAATTAACAGCAATGAAGCCGTCCAAGATAAAGTGATACTTCAAACTAAGTGGAAACACTGAATGAAGTCGTCCAGCACAAAATTGTATTTCAAACGAATTAAAAGCAATGAAGCCGTCCAGCACAAACTTGTACTTCAAGCGAATTAGGAGCAATGAAGCCGTCCAACATAAAATGATACTTCAAACTAACTGGAAATAATGAAGTCGTCCAGCACCAAATTGTACTTCAAACAAATTAAAAGCAATAAAGCCGTCCACCACAAAATTGTACTTCAAACGAATTAAAGCAATGAAGCCGTCCAATATAAAATGATGCTTCAAACTAACTGGAAACAACGAAGTCGTCCAGCACAAAATTGTACTTCAAACAAATTCAAAGCAATAAAGCCGTCCACCACAAAATTGTACTTCAAACGAATTAAAGCAATGAAGCCGTCCAATATAAAATGATGCTTCAAACTAACTGGAAATAATGAAGTCGTCCAGCACCAAATTGTACTTCAAAGCAATAAAGCCGTCCACCACAAAATTGTACTTCAAACGAATTAAAGCAATGAAGCCGTCCAATATAAAATGATGCTTCAAACTAACTGGAAACAACGAAGTCGTCCAGCACAAAATTGTACTTCAAACAAATTAAAAGCAATGAAGCCGTCCAGCACAAAATTGTACTTCAAACGAATTAAAAGATAATAAAGCTGTCCAACATAAAATAATAACTTTCAATCTGAATAGCTTAAGTCAGCAAAAATCCTTCTAGAGGACAACAACGCCAACCGAGCATAACAAAATTATGAGGGGGAAATCAGTTAACAATACAGGTGTTTAGCTTTGAAACAGTTTAGATTTGGTGCACGTACAATGTCTGGCGGTAAAGTATTCCAATCTTTTTGTGTTTGAGGAAAGAAGGAGTATTTATATACATTATTTTTAGCATAGCGAACGTGGAAATTCGATCATGATTATTTCTCGTATTAATTCTGACGTTTGGGATGAGGTTTTCATTATCAACGGGACAAGGTTTATTGATTTTATATAACATTTGTTATCTACAAATTTGTTATCTACTTTGATGAGGTCCCAGACTGCTGATGCGTACTCAAGTACTGGCCCAACTAGAGCTTTATATGAAGAGGTATTAACGTCCGTGGAACAGTTTGATCAAGGGCGCACCGAGGTAATTGTAATTGGGGATGTAAAGGAAATTTTACCGACAAAAAGTGATACCTATATAACTTTTGGCTTTGCGTAGCGCAAAGCCAAACGGCATAGGGTACACGGGAGAAGCCCCTGTGACGGTCCAGGGGCGGACGCTTCCGGATTTCATCAATTTAGGCGCATAAAGCGCTTCTAAGATCACTTGAGTATTTAATAAGACACATATGAAACATTTCCGAAAAAAAGATGTACTATATTTTCGATTTCTGTATGCAAAATTTTTGAAAAGAAAACATTTCCAACCTCTTTTGGTTCAGAAAAGGAACACAAATTTTCCGCTGAATGAATTACAGTTAGCAAATTTGTCCTTCATATGTTTGTATATGCGAGGGGATAGGGAGGGGGTGATGGGGCAGCACTTTATCGAAGTACGCCGCTATAGCAGGTATGTATCGATCACATTTGATGTCGTCATCCCACGCCACCCTTCTGCCGCAATAATTTGAGGTCTCCTACGGCCCTGCATCCCTGCTGTTCGAAGTCACGCTGCACTTACCTTGCTAGTGGATATGCATCGTCCTTTTATTAAGCTTGTAGGCAACAACACCCTAGTGGCTTGCAGAGGAGTCGCCAGAGTTTTTGGTATTTGGGGCACAGCAGTCAAGAGGCGAATATTGCGTACTCGTAACTAAATGGGACCTTGGGAAAGCCCTTGTAAAGGTCCACGGGGCTAAGCGTTTTTGATGCCCTAAAATGATAGACAAAGTTTCGATCATTAATTTTCATAATCACCTGATCAGTTTACATGAAAAGATAAAAATCTAATTCTAACAATAAAATCACCTTGTAGACATTTGGGTTTCCGATTTAAACAATGAAGAAATTTAAACAATGTCAGTGGATATATCTTTAATTTGGAGCCACAACCCGTAAGTATATAGTATCCGGCAGGACCCGAGAAGTTGGGCAAAGGAGAAAAATGCACTGAGGCCCTGACGTACAACAATAGTCCGGAAACCACTATATTGTTTGCAGTAGTAAAGGTTAAAACTCGATCTCAGCAGGGCTTTCAAAAACTTAAAAACCCTACACTACAGTCAGACAGTATCGTATTATGAAATGCCGAGTTTTTAAGGAAACAGAAGGAAAATTCCGCACCACTGTTTCTAATAGCATGCACATCTATCTACATGTAGCCCTGTGTGCTTCGTGATCTCCACGAGTGTGCGAAAGAAACAAACTTCACAATATACCACGGATGCGGTTTTGAGTGAGATAATCTGTATTCTTCTGTACACTGCTGTACTTTGATACTACAAATGGAATTGATATTTGCAGAGAGAAAACCCTCAAGAATTTTCCACATTTCGTGTTTTTTTTCTTCTTTTTATAATTTTGGTAGTTTACCGACACAGATTTGTTCATGTCTATCGTATGTGTAATTGTATTTTCTTCGGAAAGTAGATCTTCTCTGAAGTTCAAAGTCCATAACTTGAATTGACGACGGACCAAACCAATGTGCCGAGAAGCCATTTTATTGTGTGTATGCCGAGAAGCCATTTTATTGTGTGTATGCCGAGAAGCCATTTTATTGTGTGTATGCCGAGAAGCCATTTTATTGTGTGTATGCCGAGAAGCCATTTTATTGTGTGTATGCCAAGAAGCCATTTTATTGTGTGTATGCCGAGAAGCCATTTTATTGTGTGTATGCTGAGAAACCATTTTATTGCTCTTCCCCCGTAGTTACGTCCCTGAGTTTGAGAGATTACGTCTTAATAGGTCAAGTACGAATTTGCTTTATTGGTTATGTTGGGTATATGTTGATCCCATCTGCGTTTATTATCAATTTCAACACCTAGGTATGGGCAGTTGACACTGTTTTAGCGGCTGGTTGCACAAGGTATATGAAACTGGTAATTTATAAGATTTGTTATGAGAAATTGAGAGGATGTAGCATTTAGAGGGGTTAAAATTCATTTGCCATTTATTTTGCTATTCTTCAAGTATGATTTGGATCAACTTGAAGGATGTGTAGGTCAAAGGGGATATCAATTCTTCTATACTTTAAACGAACTGAAAACAACAACATTATCCAGCACAAAATAATTCTTCAAACGAACTGAAAACAATGAAGTCGTCCCAGGATTCTGCACCCGGAGAGGATCTCATCTTCCTGGTCTGCTGGTTGCATGCTTCCTTCCCGGTCTGCCGGGGAGGAGGTAAAATTGGGAACTTCTTTAAATGAAATTGATAAAAATGTTGGTGATTTTTTGCAAGATAAAGCGAAAATTGACGACAATTTCTGAAAAAGGAAGGATATTTTACCAAAATACAGGAAATTGAACATTATTTCTCGAGAGTAAAGGAAATTTCCGAAAGTTGAAGAAACATAAATTTCACAAAAATGAAGGACATTGAAGGGAAAAAAAATCCTAAATGGGAGGAAATTTTCGGAAAACTTGAAGAAAACTCCAAAAAATGAGCAAGATTTTCAGACTATCTGACTATAACAGCACAGCAACGTTTGACATGTTTGATTAAAATGTATTAACCAGTGCAATTTTTCCGTTCGTAACAGAAATTTCGCGGGTCTTGTTCCCCTTAGAGGTGACCATCCCTACGCCACTACACGTAACCAAGGGAAAACTGGGCTGACGTCCAACAAAAATCTGCGCACGATTCGACGCTCACATTATCTGATTATAATGCTCACATTATGCTCACATTATCTGATTATAATGCTCACATTATCTGATTATAATGCTCACATTATCTGATTATAATGCTCACATTATCTGATTATAATGCGACAACGGACGCTTGTTTCATTTTTCAATCTACGCTTCGTTTTTCAAATGGTTAAATCATCACTTTTGGGGCATGTGATAATTTTTCCTCTAAAACACTCATGTTAAAACTTGATTTGTCTGTTTAAAATTTTATAATGGCCAAACTAATTAGGACTATCG